>NWSH02000556.1:3824475-3866767 GCA_002382865.2 Heliothis virescens
AAAGTTTGGGAACCTCTTCTTCAATCTTTCCCCGGTGGGGTAAGATTGAAATATACAAAACAAATAATTCGTTTTATCTTTGTTATGCCAAGGCATTTTGACACTACTGGTAGTTCCGAGTATTCTAGGCACTTCAAAATAAAGACTAGTGAGCATCAACAGCGTCAGATATTCATTTGAACGATTTTAGAAACTATTTCGGTCTTTCCCCATCACCTTTTTGTCTTTCCCCTAGACATATTTTCGTAATAACAACATTTAACTTATTTTTTTTTCTGCTTTCGAATAGATTTAATAAGAAGGTATTAATATGATACAAAAATATATTCTTTGCTCTTTACTCATGACAAAAAACATTTTAGAATACGCTTATATGTACGGTTCTACACGTCTTCAAACACAACACTGCTCATCTCATCGAAAAACCGTTCGGTCTTGCCCCTACCGACCTTACCGTGACCTGCTGTTGTCTGTACTCATTTCTAAGTAGTTCAGTATGGTTGTATGATTTTAACAAAATCTTAGATTCCGATAATAAAGAGAGCTACGTATTTTGTCATAGTAGTTATACAGAACTTCTTCATAATATTTTTTTAGTAGGTAGTACATGGTAAAAAAATGGTTTTCATCTGATGGTAACTGGTAACTGTCGCCTGAGGGTGAAGCAAAAATAACTGAAGTTTGATCTGTCTTATCTCTAAACTATACTGAAGTATCTTATTGACAGGAATGTAATAAGCACAAAAAACAATACCGTTACTCAAAGAACTAATATTTTTTATCTAACCGTTGAAATCAATTAGCAATACCTAGTCATTAATTAGCCAAGTCATTGAAGCGATGTAATAAAAATTAATGATCGTCTCCTACCAATGATGATGTTACAAAAACAATTGCTAATCATCAGCTTGACAGATGATCAATCATTAGTTATATCTATGAGATGTATTCGACCACTTAATTATGTAAGCATACATGAATTAATTAAAGTCGTATAGTTATGCGACATTGACGATGTCATAAAAAGATGATAAGTACAAAATAATCGTACTTTGAAATCGTGTAGGTACAAAAAGTTTATTTACTGTACTTCAATAAGTACTTAGAACGTCGAACGGTAGTACCTACATAGGTAAGTAAGTAAGTACGTACATGCTTACCTATGATTCAATCAAATCTCTGAATAAGAAAATGATCGATCAACGATCGGCATTTGGCAACTCCTATTATTTTTTGCTATAAAATCTTACTAATATGTTATACATAAATAATTTCTTACATATCACAAAAATGTACTTTTTATTTTATTTATTTATTCAACCACACTTATAATAATGTAAATATATAAAATAAGAAGAATTATTATAAAAAAAGTACAAAGGTGCTGCTTATTTTTAATGAAATCCCTTTCACCAGACCCCTAGTAAAAGACTTGAACCTAAGCAGAGGAAAAATAATGCTTAGTTCTTTCTGACTCTGAACTATTCCTCTAAGAACGGCTCTTACAGATACTTATCGCAAAAAATACGCTAGAAGAGCCTTTTCTCTATCAGTATTTTGTTTGACGTTTCACAAACGTCAAACTATTATTGACATGACATCATGACGACATATTTGCTTCCGTATCGAATCCCGCATAGCAGACTCCCCTTGGCAACGGGATGCACAAATTAGGAGTACACTACACTACAAATTGTCGAGGGGTTCACTGACTATGAGAATCGGATATCATATCCTGACGTATCATTTGCTTATAGCAGCTGGATGTTCGCACAGTTATCAACTAATCTTAGTTGCAATATATGTAAATGTTTTAATTTGTGACACAGAAGACTTTTAAAAGTACACGTACTTAATAAATCCAGTACAGTAAAAGCTCCTTATTCGCGCTTCCTTCATTCGCGTTTTCAGTATTCGCGGATTGAAAAAATGCGATCTAATTCCTTTATTCGCGGCCTAAGATTTCTTTATTCGCGGATCGAATCAGTACAACGGTACATACATACCTCAATACAAAGCATTCTGTATAATATGTCATCGCGACAACAAGTGAACTAATAAAAAAATAGATCTTATTATTACTACGCCTAGATCGTTTTTTCAAAAGCTATCGGCGGTTTTTTGTTTGGTTCAGCGGTTCCTTTGAGGTAAGCCGCCTTTGCAGCGGCGGCGGCTTACCATAAAGGACAAACATAATGTTTAGGTAAAATAAACTTATTAATTATGACATAAAGTACCTATATTACAAAATGCTGTCACAAATGGACGTCCCGTCCTTTGATAAGTGCCGCATTGCGTGTTGTATTGTTTTAATTTTCCATTCGTTACAAAAATTGTGATCGAGTAACACGTATCTTCCGCTATCATCCGTCACCTAGGAACGTATCCCCTATAACCCCATATAAATTACCATTCCATATTCACGGTTTCTGTATTCGCGGCATATTTACGGAACATAAACCCCGCGAATGAAGAGCTTTTACTGTACTTAGAAAGTTGTTTGTTAAATATTTTTGATGATCGCCGTATTAAAAACGCGGTATAAGGCCTCTTGATAACGACAACGAACGACGGCCCGATTTGTATGACGGTCCGTTTTGGCTGACAAGAGGCTTAAATTATAATTTGTTTAATTTTGACATATTGGAAGACTTTTATTCAGATCTTCTAAGTTACTGCATCATTTCCCGATATCTCCCTCAAAAACTTACTATAAGCTTCCACAACCATCATTCTACTTCACATATCAGACACAGAAATATCATCCAAAACAAGATCTCAAATTGATGCTATTAATAACCCCATTATTCCCTTTGTTCCATATTAAGAACATAAACAAACACTCGAGACCACAGAAATATTAATAACAGGAGAAGTGGTAAGTGGGCGTGTCGCTGTCTCCTCGAACAGGCGATCGTACCGCAAATAATTCGTAAATTCCGTCTCCGCGAACTAGTCTGAACTGTTTTGCTATAAATACATTGCTCCTTCACAACTACGCAAGTTTGTCACTCAGTGACCAGACAAGCAATGTATCTATTGCTTTTACTAAACCGCGCGTGTAGTAGTTGCCGTGTGGTAGGGGAAACTGGAGACACAGGTATCCGATACATTTTCGTCTACAGGGCATATCTCCTTCTTTAAAATATCTATGCTCGAGACTCACTCCTATATCTGAGTGCTTCAATTAATTTATCCAACCCGTATTAAAAGCTTGCACTCCAAACACATAAAGAAAGGATGATGAATGTATAACATGTATATGATACTACACATTATACAAGTAACAGCCCACGTGTTTGCTTGCAATTAGCCATTGCCGTCCGGGGGTAATGACCCGAACACATGTGATGGCAGAAATTGAGCCTCTGGGTACTTAGTTGTATGTGCTGCTAATGGTTTATTGTTGGTGTTTAATAAATTGCAATTTTTATAATCAAATTCGCGTATTCGCTGTTACTTTGTGTGTTAGCAAAATATCCAGAACTGGCACGGACAAGGGGAATCAGACTATCAAATTAAAACAGCATTCTGTATGATAGTTACTAGTAACGGAAGAATATTTTAGCTAAATTATCGAACAGGAGTATCGAAGAAATCAAATAGGAATATTTGTTAATTTATTGACGTGATTCTTTAAAACCATCTTGAGGCAGGAACTCGCAGAAGTTCGGTTATGTTGAAGCAGCGCACGTTCAGAGTGTGATGCGGAATCTTCAAGTTTAATGGCAGCAGAATTCTGTAAAAAAGTAAAATTATTTTAAATAAAGAATAATATATGGCATATCTATGTTGCGTTCTTCGATCCGTGTTGAAAGACCTATTGTCCCGATCTTGCTAGCCAATTTGGAATTGGATGCAGTCATTTAGATTTTTATTTAATTAGCATTGATTACAACCGCGTTTGTCTCATGTTAAGTGTGTGTATTGGATAATAAATTAAGAGAAACAATGGCTGGCTTGTTATTCCTATATGGTCAATTGAGTTATTCTTTTTTCTTGCGTAGGTATTATTGTCCTGAAATCGATGGGCAATTGCTACGCAGTTGTCTTATTGCGGACGGAGGAACAATAAATAATAGTTAAAAAAAACTAAAAAAAACACGCTTTTATTGCTAACTGAACTAAAAAGTAGAAAATATTTTTTAATGACAAAGTGTTTTTATTACAGTAGTAGAAGGTCGGACAATCAATCATAATTAATTACTTCAAATAAACATTATAATAAAATTTAAGTTATTAACAAAATACTTCAATTCAAAGTAAAGTATTAGTGGGGTGCATTTTACTTCATTTTCATAACATTTCTCTTATAGCACCCCACGCTTTTTTTCTACTTTTTAGTTTGAATGGAATGTTTTGCAGTTTTTTAGTTGCAGTACAACTAAAATTGATTGTGTTTTTTCTGCTTGACTTGGCGGGGGCACTGCCGTGTCCCCTAATAATGACAAACTCTTATCAAAATATTGCATTGTCATCGGTCCTTGATACGTATGCAAAGGTCCAAGTTGATCAGACTTATAAACTCCAGTGAAAATTAAGCTCAAAGATTCCGTTACATTCATACATACTAGATACAACCCAAGCTAATAAAAGCGTGTTAAAAAGGACTGAGCAGTTCTAATAGCAACGAAAGTTTTATTTTTGTACTTTTTTTTGTATACTTACTATCTAGCAATGAAATTCCTGCCAGTACAGTATGATTGGAAAAGTATCTACCTTCACTATCGATTTCTAAATAATTACTGTCAGTCGTAAAATAACTTTAAAAAGTTAACTTTTTAAACTTACACTGTTAAAGACCATTAAATTAAACAGTGAATGAAGATTTTACGATGTTTGCAGTCAAAATGGCGATCACAAAGATGGTTTGTTGAACCATAAATCCATTATTTGGTGAGGTCATCAACTTCTGGCATGCCATTGCCACCGTAAAACAAAATGAACCTCGTTTTAGCTTTTTTTGTTTGTGGATAATAAAGTATTAATTACAGGGTTATTGTGAAGATTCTTTGTAACTTCTGTTACATACATATTATTTCGGACGAAACAGACAAACAAGACCTTGGCTGGCTTATATTTCTGACAAAGAATTAGCATTGCTATCCAATGTGGCAATGCTGTCAGTGTTCTGGAAAAGTTACCGGATGACAGAGATGTACTTTGACGTTGACAGTGTATTCCACAAAAGCATGGCGATTTTAATGCCATGTGCTGTTAAGACGGACACTTTTAACCCTTGTTCAAAAAGGAAGTACCTAGTTTCTAAAAACAAAGCGAAATTGTAGCAAAGAACTACGCTGCAATATACTTCCGTATACATAGAAATGACAAATACAATTTTATTTGTGCTCCTTGGGGAAGTGCTTCAACAATGGATGGCAATAGGCTGATATGATGAAATCCCGTTTACACATTGCGATTTCATTGCTCGCTGCTTGCCATTTTATTGCCACAAGATGCTACTTGCACTGTGTAATCGTAATCGTGCAATAGGTAAATGGTCGCATGTCAAATATTCCTGCAATAAAATTGCAATCAACGGGCAATGAAATCGCAACGTGTAAATGGGCCTTAACCGCCATGTTGTTTGAAAACTGACTCAATATAGCGGCAATTTTTTTGAAGTTCAAAGATTATGATGGTGTCAATTTCAGAACAATGCGACGTTTCTGAATGTTAACTAACGTAAATAAATTTAGTACGTATATACCTACATACAGCACCGATTTGTCGGCTAACACAAAGGGTGCTTATGAGATGTAATCGTATATACTTATTATTTAACATAATGTTACTTCCGTAGGTTTTGTGCACTCGTTGCTTAGCGCAGGAATTTTATGAAGCTTTTGTTTCCACCCAAAGAAAAAAACTCAGACGAATAGGGCTGCTCTTTTAACTTCACAAGCTTCTGCCTGCGGTTTCTTTCACGTTGAGGGAAATACTTCCCGGGATAGGTACTTATGCTAGGATAAAAATTCTAAATCATATTCTGATGAATCTATAGATACCTACTAATATTATAAAGCTGAAGAGTTTGTTGGTTTGTTTGAACGCACTAATCCTGATATTAGTGCGTTCAGTGTCCAGTTAGTGAACTACTGGTCCGATTTGAAAAATTCTTTCAGTGTTAGATAGCCCATTTATCGAGGAAGGCTATAGGCTATCTATATTTCTTTTTATCTAGCTTTTTATCCGGGTGCGCCGAGTAGTTCCCACGGGATGTGGGTGAAACCGCTGGCAGTAGCTAGTACGCTATATTGCTGCAAAGTTAGGTAGGTAAATATGAAGTTTTTAATCAAAATTAAAACTGTTTGCACTTGACGAAGTAATAAACATTCATACACAGATATATAATGTTTCGCCTTTATGTTTGTGTAATTTATTTTACTAGCGGACATCACTTTTACTACCAACACTTGCATGCATATAAATAATGACTAACAAAAAAAACAGCATTATCTACCGGAATAACAAACAATTAAAATAAAATTAAACATAAACTTAAAAAAATGCAAAACTTATATATTAAATTCATGTAATATGTAAATCATTACGCTATCAGGAAGAACAGTTGACTTGAACATACAGTAAACTTTTGTTCAGTCTCTGGGAATATAAGAAGGAAGTATCAAATCAAAGAAACAAGAACAAAGAATAAAAGGCCATATGACAAGAAGACTGCAAAAATACTTGGACAATGAACCCTGAAACTTCGGTCAAACAGCATGAGAAAATGATATAGTATAGGTATATAATGGTATGTAAGTACATACTTAGGAGTAAAACGCGTCAATCATTTTTTTAAATGTACCGCAATTTTGAACATTGTACCATTTTGCTTCTATTTTTCGAATTTTACCCTTTTCGTAATATGAGATTTTTTTGCTCCAGAAACATATGTGTAGATACGACAAGTTCCTTTAAACCGTAACGCAGGTACTTATGGTGTTCAAATTAAGAATGGATGAAAATAAGAATGAATTTAAATTGCAAAAAAAACTTAAGAATGAATGTTTTAAAAAGCAGAATGTGCAGAGGAAACCGGCTATTTGAAATTCGTAATGAGGAAATGGTGGGTCATTAATCTTGACATATTTCTTTTGCAGTATTTTGCAGCTACTGCAAGACCTAATTGAGGTATTTATCCACTTGTAAGACTAAAGTAGTAAGAATTTACTGTAATTTTAAGAAAAGTCACATAATGCATCTTATTTGCTTCGAAATCATTATTATGATAACTATCTTTATTTATATTTTCGGTAATTTGATACATGGACCCAATAAAAGATTGTAAGATAAACCTTTCTAACAATTCTGAGGTCATGGGTGTCAAAACGGCATCAAAATAAAAAGTTTTTATTCTATTTCTCGCTACATTGCTGCTTCTCTATGATTAATAACGACCATTAGTTATAGAAAGAGAGCAATGTTTCTAACAGTAGAACCGTCTAGTTTTTTCTAGAAGCTTCCGAGGAATCAGTGTTAATCTTTGGACGAATTACATGGGTGGTTTATTCTTTTGTTTTCAAGATGGCCCATATGTTGGCAGTCGGTGTCGACTGAAACTTAAGCTCTTCCAAATGGTAGTAAATTATTTAGACAAAATAAACAAATGTGTGTGGTCGGGTGTGAGACAATTTTTTGTCGAATTTGTCTCTGTACGGAGCTGAATTTATTTTGACTCAGTTTTCAGGTCATTAACGTTGGGATCGGGTGAAGTTTTTGCAAGCACTATTGTTGTTAAATTACAACAGCATAAGACCTTTACGTAAACTTAACTTGGTTCGTACCAAAAATTATGACGTGAACTCTCATTGATTACTTATCTCTGTAAAGGTATGTTATAAAACGTTATTCTCAGATAACATAAGATTAATGCATGCAGATGACCTCCCGTTTTCTAGGGTCAATTTAAATAATACTGCCAGAGTGCTAATTTTAAGTAAAAGTCTCATTTAGTAATTCGGTATATTTCCGAAAGTCATTTTACTTGATGACTTAATGGAAAGATTTTACTGTTAAAATGTACGTATCTACAATTGGCTGAAATTAACTTTCCACGTAATGTCAATAATCATATCACACGGAAAGTATAAGGAAGCTGAAATAATGGAATTTCCTGGCGTCATGCGATTTGCCTTTCTAAATCAAATTAATTAAGACTTGATATGATGAATGCGGTTCAAGCAAACGATGAAATCCCGTTTATTGTTTGATTGATGATACCGGCTTTTAGTTAAAGTTGTCAGATATTTAGGTTATCCGCTACTTTATAGTGCCATTCCAGAGTTACTCTTTATTCTGAGTATTCTGAGTTGCGGTAGAAAAATACCATACGCTTTATGGTCGTTGCCTCAAACCCAATTTTCTTTTCTATTTATATACCTATTTTTAACTATATTCCCAACTATATTCTTTCGGATGCAACAAGCAATTTTTACGTACAGACAACAGCAAGTCACGGTACCCGAATCTGTCAAATTTTACCAGTCAAACATTAATCTACCTCCATTGTGATAAGGTTGAAAATCTATTGCAGAAATCTGATAGATTATGGTAATTTGATGTTCTGTCGTCTGTACATGGAAGTCATCCAAATAACCATACAATTTAGTACTTGGGGAAGGTTAATGTCAGTATCAGAACCTTGACACTTCAGAGCAACCTTCAGATGTTAGATAATATAGCACCTACCTACATTATGTGGTGCGATTCCGTTTTTTATCGTCACGCTTATTTCCTATGCTTTGTTGGCCATTGTTAGCACTTATAGGACTATTATGGTTTTTGTCTTCAAAGTCAGCGAGTTAATGAGTGTTAAAATCTCCTAGGACTTTACCCATTGTAATCTTAGTCTGTGAAGTAAATTGCCAGGCCGCGGGATTGTTCGGAAAAGGTACCGCCGCGGCTCAGGTACACAAACGACTCAAGAAAAAACACGGTGGATTTTTTTAGTCAGTAAAAGTCTGACAATCCTTCTATCACCCACGGCGCAGGGGTCATCTAATGATTTCCCATCGATAAAAAAAGGTGAATTACCTGACTATTTTTTGTTGATGAAACAATAAAGAAAAGAAGAAGAAGCATCTAAACCGTACGGCTATTTTGGAGATTAACGTTAAAATCTGTAAGAAATCCATGCCCGAATGCCTCATATTCGAACACCTTTCAATCGTCGACCAAATCATGAGTCCCTCTGGTTATTTAAACGAATTTTGTTTATATGAACTGATGTGAAGATTGTTAAGTTTTCAATTACGGCTTGTTAGAAAATGCGAGTTTTTCTGCTGTATGGCATAGACCAATTTCATCAGGTACTGAGTATGGGAGCCCAACCCCTACCTATACCTAAAAATGTCACACCACATGAAACGTGACCCCACCATACTTATCAGTAATCGGTGATGATCGTGCAAGTTCGGCAGCACTCGGGTGCCATCGCACGTGGGTAGGAAGCGTTTATCTCCGGCCTTCACGGCGCACGCGCACTAATCTCACAGCTTCCTGCTCCGGTTGTTACTCTTAATGAATACACACACTTTTTGCTAATATTAGCGGTTAGTATTTATTCGTCTTCGTAGAGAGAAATATTTCTAGTTATTCCAATTAATTTGCCAATTATAACTTTTATAGTTGTGCGCTTGTTAGGGTTGCGCAGGAGTTTGATCGGCGCTAGCCTTTGATGTTATGGTTTGACCTATTGAGATAAAGGTATGTTGTTTTTATTGGTAACAAAAACATTATTATGTAGCTCACGACTAAAGTTAGGACCCCTTTTAAGAACACGCTAAACGATTAGCATTCAAGTTTCTACTTAATTTGAAGTTTGGATATACTTATTCTTCTAACTAGTATAGGAGCTGAAGATAAAAGTAAAAATTAATTTCTTTAATATTGGGATACAGAACCCACATGGCTTTGCCATACGTTTTCACTATCGTATCAATGCGAAAACCTACCGAAGCGTAACCAAAGATCTATGGATATTACGAAGCAGTTACTTTTGAAATCAGACGTGTACTCAATATAATAAATCATATCTAGATTATCTATATCCTAGTCTTGATTTTGAGGCTAAGTACTGTAATATCATGGTTTTGCAAGAAATCATGTCCCTTAAAGTTGGAGGTAAGAACGCCTACGGCCAAAAGGGCGTTGCTAATAAATCATATTTATAATTTTTCTGACTTATTACTAGAAGTCTACAGGCTGGTTTATATTACGTAAATACGAGTATGTGTTTTCTTCTTCAATGCATATTTAAATAGTATGTACAGTCGACAGCAAGTCAGTGTACACAAATCTGTCAAACTGCGATCAATTTTCAACATTATCACTTATCACAATAGTGGAAGGTTAATGTTTGATTGGTAAAATTTGCCAGATTTTGGGTACACTGACTTGCTGTCGACTGTACAAGCCAGTAGCTGCGTAATTCAATATTCTATCTATCTCTGGATTTGCTTACTTGTGATAGAATTTTGACATTAGCCCCATACAAGTAATGTCAAATTCATATCTCTGGTAAGCAAATCCAGAGTTAGATAGGTTATTGGGAACGGCCGTAAGTCAACCTACCCGAATCTGTCAAATATTACCAATGGAACATTGTAATATTGCGTTCATCCACCATAACATAACATAATCCTGATGACGCACACACTTCATAGGTATTGAAGGCATCAGCGTCATATCAAGAGGCTTTCCGCGGAAAATTACCAACTGATATGAAAAGTTATGCGAACTTTTTGTACCAAAAAATCTCATGGAAAAGTTTTACAAAACTTCCTCATCATTTACTGGTAGCTGTAATGGATTGTCCTAATTACAGGTACCGTAGTTCCTTGAACTGGTTGACGGAACCCGCATCAGGTTCTCTGCATCATCAACCAGGAACTCCAAATGATATAATTTCCTCCTGATTGTTTTGTAAACGGTTCTCAGAAGCATCATTTCTTTCAAGGCGCTCATTTGTTTTATTTTAAAGTTCAAGAGTATAAGCTAATGTCTGATGGTAGCAGTAAGGTCAATGCTGAACTTTGTGATTGGCTGCCGTGTCTAAATATTCGTGTCATCGTTTTAAATCACTCGGCAAAAAACAAAAGACGCTCGCGCTGTAGATAGACAAGTTTAGCATCGATCAGGGTCTTCGTTTTATCATTAGGCTTTTATAACTACTACTTAATTAAATTAGAACTAATTCTAACATGCTTTACATGATACGATACGCCAATTGATAACGATTATTAGATTTGAAAAAAAAACCCATATTTTTTTAGAAAAAAGCAATTTGATAAAGAAAAAACAATACCTACTGCCAAACTGTAGTTTGTTATTGTTCCAAAGAGAGAACATTAAGAAATCCTAAAATAAAATACCTCCTACGCTATTGAGTAAAAAGAAATGGGTCATTCTAATCTTAAATCAAGCAAAGTGTGATAGACGGGTTTCTATAAACCTCGGTTGCTCAACCGGCCATGCGGGTGTCGCGCAACCTCTTATCACTTTCACTGATACCAGCTGAAATTGCATCATTTTCGAGTCAGCAGTGTGTCATAACTGTAGCGCACATAACAAACATTGATTTATGAAGTAACTAACTTCTACCAGCGGCTTCGCCCGCTTCCCGAGGGAACTATTTCCCGAACCCGGATAAAAAGTAGGCTATTTGTTATTCTGATATACTCGTATAAGCTATATGTCTGCCAAGATTTATCAAAATCCGTCCAGTGGTTCCTGAGATTAGCGTGTGCGTAGCGGGCGAAGCCGCTGGCAGAAGCTAGTTTCTTAATAACACTACATATTTTGTTTTGTAAAAATATTTAATGTACTGACACGATCTTTTTACTGTTTTTTTATTATATGTATAGAGAGATACTTAGATGTATGGAAACTATCTTCACAGATTTCCTTGCATTGGACTTGAGTGATTTTCAATTTGTGTCAGAATATTTGACCAAACGCGGTAGTATGCATCAGGTGCCTAGCCTTTTTCCAATTATGTTGGGATCGGCTTCCAGTTTAAAGCAGCTGAGTACCAGTGTGTCAGCGCGACTCTCTGTCTTCCTATACCCAGTTATCCGGCAACCCGATACTCCTTAATAAGACTGGCTTATGCCTACCAGTAACGACTGCCAAAGATGTTCAAATGACAGCCGGGCCCCACCAATTTATCTTATTTTCCAAAACACGGTAGTATGCGATGCTTCCTTAATTTAAGTTAATCATCTCTCTATCGATTAGAGGTGTTTATGTATAGAGATTGTCATACTAGTTGAATAATCTTATGAGAGATAAGTAATCAATCATTTTATAGTAGTAGTTATTTTGTATTATAGGAGATTAGATATTTACAAATATTGAAATGACTTAATTATGTTCAGCATCTTATGGGCCACCATTGATAAAATTTAAATTCAAGAAATCTCACACCAGTCATAGGCACAGACACAGATTAGATACTTACTAAACACAGATATGAGCATCTGTCTGTCTGCTGCTCTTTGAATGACCGATTTTAAGGGCAAAGTCGGCTACGGTAAGACCCTAGTTACCTACATACTACGCTGGGGGAAGAATTGTTTTGATGCCAATGTGAGAACTTTCTTAATAAACCTAAGTGAAACCATGGGAACCAGCCAGTATATATCTATACTAATATTATAAAGAGGAAAACTTTGTTTGTTTGTTTGGTTGTAATGAATAGGCTCAAAAACTACTGGTCCGATTTTAAAAATTCTTTCACCATTCAAAAGCTACATTATTCACGAGTGACATAGGCTATATTTTATCCGGGTACGGGCAGTAATTCCCAAGGGATGCGAGTGAAACCGCGGGAAAACGGCTAGTAATATATATAACTTAACATATGAATCAGCAAAACGCGAATGTCATCAAAAAGGCTACAGAAAAACGCGCTTAAAATGTAATCAGTACGTAATAGACTGCACTAGGTTTCGCAAATGGATTTTTTTGGTCACATCCATCAGACTGGGTACATCCAAAGTATGAATATAATTAGTTCAGTCTATTTTAGACACACAATTATAGTTTATGGGCGTGAAGCACTGAATTCAATGAGTTCTTTTAGACCGCTGACCGAAAAAGAGGACTTTTATAAGTTTGACATGTCCGTCTGTCTGACCGTCTCTTGTTCTGTTTGTCTGTCTGTCTGTCTATGTTATTATAGCTCCTGAACGGATGAAGCGATTTCAATTTAGCTTTTTGCTTCTGTGGTTTTGTGTGTTTGGTTTGCAACAGGTTACCTTTTAGTCTTTTAATTTTGTTACAACAAAAAAAAAAACATAAAATATTTTCAAGCTATATGCTAAAAACCGTCCATAATTACCAAACCTCGCCCTGCGTTCAAAAAACACAGCCTTCGCATATTTCCATAACCAAATAGCACTTTAAAAATAGAATTAAATCGCAAGGGAATAACTAGTCCGTCATTGCAGCTATGCTTCGTTTGAACGACTTACACCTTTCACCTGTGGTCAAGCGTGGTAGGCGAGTACTTATTGTACAAAATTGCCGTTTGCTGCCTCATTAGTAATGGCATACTTTCTCAAAGCACTTCCTTTAGAATCACTTGTTTTGATATTTACTGATAGTACTAGTTACCTACTTGCAAGATGTTAGCAGAGTAATATTTATAAGTGTTTGCAATTTTATGACAGTTTTTTTTTGGTTGTTTATTTTTAATGTTCCCGTTAGTTTTTTTGTGAATGTAAAGAAGAGCGTTATATCCGCTTGGCTTTTAACTTTTAAATATTTAATTAGAGCCTCATTTATTTACTTACGAAATAACTGTTGATGGATTGGTGACACTGAATGCTTTATGAAGTTTTATGACCCTATAACCGTAAATCAAGTTAGGTTTAAAAACAACGGTTTGACTAAATTCAATCCAATCTAAAATAAAGGTAACTACACCCTAATCATAATTATCATACAATTTCGCAAGAAACACATTTTTCTACATAAGTCAGTACCAAACGAGATAATAAAAAAAAAAACTTTCTAAAATTATATTTTCTTTGATGTAACATCGATGTTACAAGATAGTATACAAGTAACGAGTGTTATGGAAACTAGAGCAAAAAGTTCCCAGATCACTCCATGTTACATTACTCCGTATCATTTGAATTGTAAATATGTTATTATGACTATAACGTAACGAGAACCGCCAATTATGTATGTGTAATGAAATGATTTGGCAGTTCGTTTATTTGTCTGTGAAGACGAACTATTGTTAATTTTTTGTTCATTTGTTTGGTGTAATGATATGTATAAGAAATATAGCTACTTATTCGTCTTATTTTTTTTATAAGACTATATTTCTTTCTTTGTGTTTAGGTTTTGTAATGTATCCTTATAGTTTCAGATTACATTCTTTGAATGTAGTGAGTAGTTCTTTTTATTTAGATGACATGTAGATAATTTAAGTATAAGATCGCATTCTTGTGAATACATTATAGCCATTTTAATGCACAGCTTAAAAATACGATGGAAGTTATTTTAAGAAAAAAATACAATTATTCTACTTTTTCCTACGGTGATTAGCAGAAGAATATTTTTTATTACTTTTCGTCGTTTTTATTTCGCTAACAAAGTCACATTATAAGCTAGTTAACGTAAGGCAAATACTTGAGACAACACGCAAAGTATTACACACTCCAGTTTACCATTATCTAAGCTTTTTGCGCTCGCCAATTTTAATGGAAAGTAGCACGGTCGAGTGGCACAGTCGAGTAGACAGGCAAGTGAACTTATTCAACTGAATTGCTTTTGATGTGCTAATAAAGTTGAAGTGTTAAAATTAATTAATATTTCTAGGACAGTACATAAAAGGAGGAAATGGTAATTGGTATTTTTTTTGTTAGTTTTTATATTTTTTATGTCTGAACTGAATTTAGTGTTGCGTGGGTAGAGTTCTAGATTAGAGTAAGGCTAATCAAACTGTCGTTTTCACACTGATGACCTCGTCAGACTAAAACTATTTTTGGCTAGCTTAATAGTGATCATCAATTAATTCCTAACTTTTGTTTTTTTGTATCAAAGCTTAGCCGCATAATGTGTTCAAATATTTCTGCTAGATTTGGCCTCTGATACCATCTATACATATTTTATCAACCCTACCATTAATAGTAATTCTTGACAAACTATCGGAAATAAAAAGCTGCACGCCGTCTTAAGGCACGTTCGCACACAATAAAAGTCATTCTCAGAAGCTTCATTGTCAGTGTGTCCGGGCCTTACGTCCGGTATTCGCACCGTCCTCCTGTGTGTGGTCACGATCTGCATAGGATAATAGGAATGGTCGTTAAATGAGGTATTTAGCTTTGAATATAATTAATAGCTATTATTCTTTGGCAGGTGATGGCGGGGCAGGAAGGTCTTTACTGTGTTACGAAGATAAATGTTTGATGTAGGCTCTACATGTTTCATGCAGCTGCCAAGATGTAGGAATGGTTATATCACAACACACGTTAGACGAAGATAGTCTGTTAACAGAAGACTGGAACTGGATTTCTTCTATGCACATGGATGGAAGAAAACTTGTCAAGTAATCTATAAAAGGGTTAAAAACAAATGTACCTATGAGAGCCCCAGAAGCAGCAACAAAAATACATCATCACCTGGAAAAATTTCAATTGCCTCACTATCACGGTTTATGAGATAAGGGCAGCCTATAGCTAGTCGGACAAAGTAGCTAACATAATCCCGTTTTAACCTTTAGGTACGGTATCCTAAAAACGAACAAATACTTTACGTTTAATAAAATTTACTCTACACCTACAATCCATATTTTTTTATAATTTTTTTTTCTTTTATTTTCGTTTCCATGATAAATAATGACTGACAGAGTAATTACTTCATCCCTCACTTGATGTTTAAATATAAATGTAAATATCAGCACAGGTGCAGCATGTCTGCCTGCCGTGCTATGTAATGTAATGTAACACGTTATAGGACAGTTACACCTGCCGTTTTACTCTCGTGAGTTTTACTATACGGTACTAAAGGTTGTACGTAATTAATGTTTATAATGTGAGCTCAGAAAGATAGCTATTTAACTTAAGTACTTACATACAGACAACAGCCCATCTAGTTACCACAATCGGTCAAATTTCTGCAATAGATTTTCAACCTTATCACAATGGAGGTAGGTTAAAGTTTGATTGGTAAAATTTGACAGATTCGGGTACTTACCGTGACTTGCTGTTTTCTGTAAAATTTGATATTGTCGGTAAAATTTCTACTGTTTACTGACAATTTTCCTGTTTGATTTCTAAAACTAGAGTCTGGTTGTTTTTTTGGGGCAGTTGATATTTGCTGTCAGTTAGTATAAAGAAGTCAGTCAAGCCTTGAAAACTGACAACTGTCAACTGCACCAAAACCTCGGTGGCTCTAACAGCTGTAAAAAAACTATATAGTATTCGCTCTTGGTATAAACGTAGAGACCAAAGAGTTGGGCTCGCGTTTGAGGTAAACTAAATCCTTTTCCATCTATATTTTTCCTCTTCTAACGTTTTATTTTACTCCACAATATTCTAGCAAATAACTTAAGATTCTGTTGTCGTGCATTGCGACAATGTTTCGCGTCCCATTTATGTACAGTCGCGTGCAGATTTATGTAACACATTTATTATTTATAGCTTAGTTTATTTGTATGCTGTCCTGTAGAACACCCTTATAAGGAACTTTAAAGGATTTAGTATGTATGTGTCGCATTGTGAAAGTTAGAATGTGTTTAAGGACGCGGTTGGTGTTGTGAAATTGAGAGTTGTTTTGAGATTTTAAATATTTTTCTCTTATAACTGAAGTTTTTTCCGTATTGAATTAACCTTTTGAGTGTTGAAAAATCATGAACTGCTCCAAATGGCATAGCCAATCTACCCAATAAACAAACCCAGTTGCTTTGTGTTCCTGCTTCGACGTCACAGCCAGTCGGCCGAGGGGAGGGGGGAGGGAGGGGCAACATGAACGAAATAAATTATCACTCAACACTAAACAGCGATTTCTCTATTCCATTTTCAAATCAAAAAGAAATAAGTACAAAATTCCCAATATCATATAGGTAAGTTCACACCTAACCGCAACACATGTGCGCATGCACGCTAAACCGGTACACGTTACAATGGCCGCCGTCGTAAACTCTCCGCCGTAACTTCGTAAGGGCCGAGTGTGTTTATTTACGAGCGTGCACGTGGCACAACGACCTTCAAGGCCGACCGGTATGTCAAGACAACTTGTTTCTAGGAAAAATACAATGCTTGAATTTTTATTGTGGATTTTTGCATATTTCCATGCGAATACAGATTTTTGAGGTCTGAGTTATCTTGGGACGAAGCTTTTAGAATCGATTTTACTATCGAATGCTAATGCCTTATGCCAATGCCTTATGCCTGCATTTTAATATGAAGTTTTTTTATATTTTTCTGTGTGTAGATAGATAGATTTTTGAGGTTCAAGTCAGTTTGTAAAACAGTTCTTAACTTAGAATAGCACAATAGTTCATAATCTTCAATTGATTAATATCCGATAAAAGAGACTTGACAAACATATATTTTAAATCAAGGCAAAAACACTAATTTACGAAATATAGGGACCAACATTTAAGACAATTACATCATAAGGCGCCGTTTATTTTTGAGCAACAAAACAACATCAAAACCTTCTCTTAAAGAGACAAGACAAGATAAACTAACAAATTATATTATTACACCATATCAGGCCTATTCATAAATCTTGGTAATTTAGACAACTATAGAATATATTATTAATATAACAAGATAAAGATGGGCGTGGTTCATATCAATAGCCATTCAGCCTAATGGACACGGAGCCTAATGGCTACGACCATAAATTAAACGCAATAAACCAATCAAAACAATGTCTCGTAAATTTATTGACGGTGCGCTGTTACTGCAGTGTGGTTTTAACTATTANGGTACTTACCGTGACTTGCTGTTTTCTGTAAAATTTGATATTGTCGGTAAAATTTCTACTGTTTACTGACAATTTTCCTGTTTGATTTCTAAAACTAGAGTCTGGTTGTTTTTTTGGGGCAGTTGATATTTGCTGTCAGTTAGTATAAAGAAGTCAGTCAAGCCTTGAAAACTGACAACTGTCAACTGCACCAAAACCTCGGTGGCTCTAACAGCTGTAAAAAAACTATATAGTATTCGCTCTTGGTATAAACGTAGAGACCAAAGAGTTGGGCTCGCGTTTGAGGTAAACTAAATCCTTTTCCATCTATATTTTTCCTCTTCTAACGTTTTATTTTACTCCACAATATTCTAGCAAATAACTTAAGATTCTGTTGTCGTGCATTGCGACAA
Organism: Heliothis virescens; assembly: GCA_002382865.2. Classification (NCBI taxonomy): domain Eukaryota; kingdom Metazoa; phylum Arthropoda; class Insecta; order Lepidoptera; family Noctuidae; genus Heliothis; species Heliothis virescens. The sequence continues at coordinate 3,842,826 of NWSH02000556.1, forward strand.
TGTTTCGCGTCCCATTTATGTACAGTCGCGTGCAGATTTATGTAACACATTTATTATTTATAGCTTAGTTTATTTGTATGCTGTCCTGTAGAACACCCTTATAAGGAACTTTAAAGGATTTAGTATGTATGTGTCGCATTGTGAAAGTTAGAATGTGTTTAAGGACGCGGTTGGTGTTGTGAAATTGAGAGTTGTTTTGAGATTTTAAATATTTTTCTCTTATAACTGAAGTTTTTTCCGTATTGAATTAACCTTTTGAGTGTTGAAAAATCATGAACTGCTCCAAATGGCATAGCCAATCTACCCAATAAACAAACCCAGTTGCTTTGTGTTCCTGCTTCGACGTCACAGCCAGTCGGCCGAGGGGAGGGGGGAGGGAGGGGCAACATGAACGAAATAAATTATCACTCAACACTAAACAGCGATTTCTCTATTCCATTTTCAAATCAAAAAGAAATAAGTACAAAATTCCCAATATCATATAGGTAAGTTCACACCTAACCGCAACACATGTGCGCATGCACGCTAAACCGGTACACGTTACAATGGCCGCCGTCGTAAACTCTCCGCCGTAACTTCGTAAGGGCCGAGTGTGTTTATTTACGAGCGTGCACGTGGCACAACGACCTTCAAGGCCGACCGGTATGTCAAGACAACTTGTTTCTAGGAAAAATACAATGCTTGAATTTTTATTGTGGATTTTTGCATATTTCCATGCGAATACAGATTTTTGAGGTCTGAGTTATCTTGGGACGAAGCTTTTAGAATCGATTTTACTATCGAATGCTAATGCCTTATGCCAATGCCTTATGCCTGCATTTTAATATGAAGTTTTTTTATATTTTTCTGTGTGTAGATAGATAGATTTTTGAGGTTCAAGTCAGTTTGTAAAACAGTTCTTAACTTAGAATAGCACAATAGTTCATAATCTTCAATTGATTAATATCCGATAAAAGAGACTTGACAAACATATATTTTAAATCAAGGCAAAAACACTAATTTACGAAATATAGGGACCAACATTTAAGACAATTACATCATAAGGCGCCGTTTATTTTTGAGCAACAAAACAACATCAAAACCTTCTCTTAAAGAGACAAGACAAGATAAACTAACAAATTATATTATTACACCATATCAGGCCTATTCATAAATCTTGGTAATTTAGACAACTATAGAATATATTATTAATATAACAAGATAAAGATGGGCGTGGTTCATATCAATAGCCATTCAGCCTAATGGACACGGAGCCTAATGGCTACGACCATAAATTAAACGCAATAAACCAATCAAAACAATGTCTCGTAAATTTATTGACGGTGCGCTGTTACTGCAGTGTGGTTTTAACTATTAAAAGCTTTATTAAGGATTATTTGCTTATACTTTATACGAAAATATATTCAAGCTTTATATGCTGTACATTGGCTCAGCCTGGAGAAAATATTTTTCGAATCCAGAGATAATTAAAAACATGCAAAAGCAGTATTCTTACTAATATTTTAACCGAAAGATAAATGTGCACATATAAAGATTTAAGTCACAGAAGTTGTTTCGACTACAATCTACCTACTCACTGAAAAATAATGTGAATATGTATGTATAACATGTCATATAGTTGTAGAAATGCTACTGATTTAATCCACAATATCAGCTATGATCCAATATGATCCAAAGTAATTATACTAATACTCCAGTAGTAACTACCGTAACATAGTCAAATGTCACTGGTCCCAATCACTTATCTAGATATACTAGATTGACAAACACTGACCACTAAAGTTTCGCAGCCCGAACAAATATGAATAATCCTATCAGAAATATGAATATTAATACAACCTTGGCAAATGATTTATATTGTTGTAGCCACATTCTTCAATTGACATTATATTATAATCTGACAGATGATAAACTTATCAAAAATATATTATTTAAATTGGTAACTTCTTATTTATTGATGAATTCGTCCTTGTTATTTTGAAGCTGTGTTTTATGATGTATTATTTCACAATATATCGTTTAGCTTTATTAATAGGTGTTAATGGCTTAATACTTTATTTTGACATGATTTAAAATTTAATGCCAACGTATAATATATTGCTATTTAAATTCAAGTTTTTGTTAGCTCAAGGTTTATCGTTAGCCAAAATATGCATCCAGCTTCAATGTAAAGACTAGAAAAATATAATGTATTTAATATACAGGAAGATTAGGGTTGAGTCGGACTATACAAAACCCAACAAAGAAAACAGACTTCCGAAAATAATAGTCACTAAAATAATGTCCAGGTCAAAGATCATCAAAGAAAAACGCACCTAACAATTCAAACACTAATTCCGCAATTTAAAACAATAAAGAACAAAGCCCCGTAATAACACTTAGCTATAATCTTACATAGTCATATTACCGATCACCATTGGCCTAATTTCAATGGACACTGCCTAACGACCTAACCGCGCCCGATATACTAAGAATTCCACTCGACTTATGTATTATGAAAACCACAATAATGATTTTCAAGTCCCAGTTTCGAGCCGGGTGTAACGGGGCCTTAATGACATAATAGCAGTGGAGTCCGTCGCGTGTGTAATTGCCCTAACTCGGGTGTCGGGCAGACGGTGCTTGGATTTGTAGACACTGGAATAGAATTCTCTGTAATGGAAGTAATAGATTTCAGGCAAGTTACCAGGTATTTTTAGTGCCACGGTAAGTAATGAATTAAGAAATGTGAAGGAATATCCTCATTTTGAGAAGTTTAGCACAGAATATTGTGTAGTACATACTTATTAATAACCCAATCGTTATTAGACTGTCTATAGAGAGAACTAAATAAGTTTATGTAAATTATATTATTTTAATTCTAAACTTTATAACGACAGAATTTTTTGCGAAATTTTTGTCACTGTATTCGCATATTACTGCAATGTACTTTTTTATTTAAGTGCAGCTTGAAGGGCTACATACATTTGACATCCAATCTAAGGACTGAAAAAATTGCTTCTTCGCTTCCACGCGTTAACAGAATCTAAGACAAAACATTTCGCGTGATGATTTTGGGAGCGACATGACACCGGTTGAGAACTCGAGACAGTAATTCTATGTAATTGGGCCGCAGATTAGTACGACACAAGTAAAGGTAGGTATACAGTGACCAATGTAACATGGCACGCAGTGTAGGAAATACGTAGGAAGAGAATGTGCTGACCATCGGTAGCTAAGACAGTCCTGTCGGATCAGAACACCATCAAGATGTAACCTGAGTACCAACCAAAGTTTGTGGCGACTCGATACATGAAGTGATTTCTTCTCAGAAACAATTTTTGGGATTGGAGGTGCCCTTCGGTGCAGCGTTCGGGAATTAGTAGCGAAAAGCTGTTAAATCTGTAATTTTTCATCTATGACAGGGAATCAACATATTGCCGACAAGTTCGGAAAATGAGGGAAAGAAGGTGAATGTGCGTTGTGACTTTTTGAGCTAGTAAACACGGGATAAACTTGACTGTCAATGATTCCGATGTATTTTTTTTCAGAATTAGATGTTACGATTGTATTTCAACCTGCATGGTGAAAAAAGTCAGAAAACTTTACGAGAGTTATTGAAACAGTAGTCATATGCTTTCAGAATTAAGTAAAGGACCGAGATAGCCTGGTCGTGTATGTAATCAACCTAGTATTGTATTGTGTGAACTAGGAACTGTGTAACTGTGCTTCAAATGTGGGTTGTATTGCATGAATTCTTTTTGTAAGGCCTTTTCTTTGGTAATAAACTTTTACTTCTGTCTTCATGTATACGTTCAGTAATTCGTCTCATAATTGGTAAACCAATTTGTGAATTAGTATGTATATGAAAGATTTAGTAGATTCTTGGAAGTCCGCTAGACTTTAACATAGACCGTTATTTAATTTTGATAGCATTTTGAGTTAAAAAAATAGAATGATATTGAAAGAAAGCAAAGAAGCCTTTGTACTTTTTGTTGTTAAAACCAATTAATTAAATACTCATAGATACTTAAGAAAGTCATAAAGGAAGCATGTTTTCTCCTGTTTACAGCATCATTTGAAATGTAAACACTCTCTATGGTCGTTCTCAGAGCATTAAATACATAATATGTCAGAGTTTATCACGAAAGTAGGGATATCCGCCGTACTTGAGCGCCTGGCGTCACTTCCCGAGGATATTGTAAAAGGCAACTGAACTATTGAACGGAAAGTATGATGGACGTATGTTGTCGCATTCTTCGTAGATAATGTTGAGGATAATACACAAAGACTCCATTAAACTGAACTAAGCCATTTAATTAATATGTTGGTTCAGTACCTACATGAGTTACATGAGATGAAATCCAACTCAATCACAAATAACGCCGAGTCTGATAAAGGCAATGACAGCAGTCCTAATACAGGTGGCAATATTTTGTCTATAGCCAAAGTAAATGCCTACGGATCCTGGTTCCTATGTCATTTGGAATGTCAAGAAACAGCCTAGATATGTGCTCGAATAAGAAGAAAGATTTGAGAAACAAAAACAAATAATCAAACACCAAATCAACTTTCCTCATAACCAAAGCCTTGCCAATATTTGTATGCGTATCACTCTCTGCTTCTCACTAACTTAATAACAAAAGTTTTAAGCTCACTTCACATTGATCACAGATTAAGCTCAAACACGTGAGAGAAAGTTCAATAAACTCACTTTCATACTCTTTTCGTAATAATATTTCATTTGTCGTAAGCTTGCTGTAATCTCTATATAAATGTGTTGTATGCCTATTTATTTTCAAGCGAAAGTGTGGGACGGTAAGACCAGTCGGTGTGTATGGAAATAATAAAAAAGAAAATATTATGCTAATTAAATGTTTGTGAAGTTGTGTTGTAACTTTAAGCTGGTAATGTAATATCCCTTGTACGTGTTTGTATCGTACTTTTATTATTCAACTAGTGGAATTTAAAACAATTGAAGACTTAAGATATAGATTCGAGTTATTAAAATGGAATGACTTGTGTTACAGGTACTTATCAAAAATTAAATTAGTGGGAAGGAGACATTTGAGGTTGTGAACTGGCTCTTCTCAAAACTTAATCTTATGTGATCTTGTAGATAGAACTTTGGTCCTTCAGTCTTTCATCATAAGGTCTATATCAATGCAGCAGATCTACTGTGATATTATAGCAGACGTACCTACCTACTTATTTGGATTAAAAAAACCGCATTACTGAAGTAGTTTAGGATAATATTAACAGAATTTACTCTGCAAAGCTATGAACTTTGGAAGTTAAAATATTAGTCATTCTGTAGTCAGTATTTGATTGTGCAACGAATTAACGAGGGCATCTATATTTAGAATTGGTTTTACATAGAAAGGTTTATTATTTTGGTCTCCGTTCGGCGTAACTCAGTTTCAGGGAAGTTCAGTGATAACGAATGTAATGAAAAACGGATTGGGTTGTTATTTCTCGTTTTAGTTATTTAAATAGTTATATTTTTTTCAAGCTTCTGCCAGCGGCTTTGCCCGCTTCCCGAGGGATCTATTTCCCGTACCTGGATAAAAAGTAGCTTATATTTATTCTGATATATGAACTATATATCTGCCAAGTTTCATCAAAATCCGTCCAGTGGATCCTGAGATTAGCGTGTGCAAACAGACAAACACATAAACATGCAAACATACAGACATTTTTTTTTGTCGAATCCTTACTATTTTTTCATTTCTTAATAACCCTACATATTTTGTTTTGTAAAAATATTTAATGTACAGACACGATTTATTTACTGTTTTATTATATGTATATGTTACAGTTACAACCCGTTTTAAGATAGAACGCGTTTTCCCTAGTCAGAACTAGTTTTTACTAAATGCCTTTGTTACAACTAGAAATAACTAATACTCAAAATTTTATATCAGTTAAAACTGTTCATCGTACCTTATTCTTAATCAATGTTCCATCATGCAGCAGGCATGATTACTGTCACGGCTCCGGCGCTGCGGGGCTCCGGCGGTGCCTCGCGAGTTTATCGTCGCAGATAGGTTTAACGCTCACCACCGCAGCTTCGGCTTGCTGGCCGGCTGAGCCGGCCAGCCTCAGCCGCGGTGGCGAGTGTTACAACCACCTGCTCCTTAACTCGCGGGCCGCCTCGTCCCTCCGCGCCTACGCGATTTTGAAAAACACTCTAGGGGTAGGGCAGACAAGTCTACGTGGAGTCGGATTTACAGCGATTCGTAACAGAAATCATGCCTGCTGCATGATGGAACATTGATTAAGAATAAGGTACGATGAACTCTGAGAACAGTTTTGACCACCGAAATATTAATAACAGGAGAAGTGGTAAGTGGGCGTGTCGCTGTCTCCTCGAACAGGCGATCGTACCGCAAATAATTCGTAAATTCCGTCTCCGCGAACTAGTCTGAACTGTTTTGCTATAAATACATTGCTCCTTCACAACTACGCAAGTTTGTCACTCAGTGACCAGACAAGCAATGTATCTATTGCTTTTACTAAACCGCGCGTGTAGTAGTTGCCGTGTGGTAGGGGAAACTGGAGACACAGGTATCCGATACATTTTCGTCTACAGGGCATATCTCCTTCTTTAAAATATCTATGATTTTGACTGACTCGCTTAGGACAAACGCGTGTTATCTATTAAGAACTAGTTTTAACTGATATTAAATTTTGAGTATTAGTTATTTCTAGTTGTAACAAAAGCATTTAGTAAAATTTGTTCTAACTAGGGAAAACGCGTTCTATCTAAAAACGGGTTATAACTGTAACATATAGATTGTTTGTTACTGGTTTTACATAATTAACTCTATTTTGACCACTAGATAAGTAGTTACAGGGTTCCAAATAAAGTTATAACTAGCAACCTAACAGATAATGCCATAGGTATATTTTTAATTCTTACTTCTTTTCTACTGCATTATGAATCAGATAGGTTATCAAGAACCTGTGAAACTGGCCCTAAGGATAGAAATGTCGTACAATGAAAATCTTTTTATTTTGTTAAAACCGGACAATACGCAAAAACATATGGATGGAATTTGTAAGTCAGTAGGTAGAGGTATTGATGGTAATAATTTTATTCTGGTGACAATAAACTACGACAAATAATGCCCAAGGACACACGTACTGCTGCCGGTATTGGAATACTTAAACACGCAATCAAAACATCAATTTGTTGACCAGCATGGTTAATTCCACGTTTTGGATACCATTGATTGTAATAAAATGATAAGTTAATTTAAATTAATTGCGGTTAACAAAAACACAAAGCTCTGTGCGATCGTAAGCAGAAATGAAAACGCAATCCTTAGAGCTAGTTGCTGAGATTTCAGATTAAGTTCTAGATAGTTGTTTGACAGACTAAGAAAGTAATCAAAATTATTAAATTTCCCTATAGATTATCTGTCAGTTAGTTATTCAGAACTTTATCTGGAACCTATGAAACGGACGTAGGATTTGCCAAACGCTAACACTCAAAAGCACGCCATTTTATTAATCAGCGAAAAACAAAAGAGAACTACTACAATGCAGAACGTTCAAAAATTCAAATAGCGAACACCATGTGCTCTCAAACCAAAGAGTACAAGCCACGTGTGGTTGTTTTTGCCGAACTTTTTGCTCCGAATTCCTTCTTCAACCGTTTCGAAAAAAAAAAAACGATTGTCTCATTGTAATAGAGAACACGTACGAAGCGACCCAAGGACAATTTCGACGTGTCTCTGATTATTAAGTATTATAATTTTAAGTTTTTATTGCAGGCTGTGTGTTACATTATTAACAAGTTTGGCGCTTATTTTTAGCCTTGTTTTTCTGTACACGGCCAGTGCGTTAGCAATAAGCTCTTGGAAACATAAGGGATTTTTTGCCAATATTTTCTTAATAACATGTGGCACGCCGTCTTAAGTAAGTTCTTATAAACACAGCGATGTCCATTTTTAAACATGTTTCGTCTCAAAATGCCATAGTAACAGAACGAGAATAAATTTTGAAATATAAGGCCTTATCCAGGTGTATTAAAACAATACATCAGGTGTATGATCCATCCCTGACATAGTCATCTCTGAGGCTTAAAAAAAACATAACGGGCAGCTCTATTTTTGGGCTGAAACACACTTCACACCTGGTAGGCTTCACACCTTCATCTCACGGTACTGGTTAAGCGGTGAACTGTAAAAGCGCTTGTAAACCGCTGTTATTTGGTAAGGCTTAAACACGATATCCATAAAGACGGGATAATCCGTTTACATGAAATTTTATCGTACTTAATCCTCGTTAAGCAGCCAATATCCCTTATGTTTCTAATACCTATCTTTAAGTTATGTAGGCATATCTAACAAATACTTAGGCCAAGAAAAACGTGCTACCAGCTAATCCTAGGTACCGCATGTATAGAAAGCCGCTAATGAGTGGGGGATAGGAAGACTGAAGGAATGGACGCATTGACATGAATAAGAAGGGAGTGGATGTTAGTATGACGAGATAGGAAATCAAAAAATTGGAAACAGGACAACCAGAAGAAGTGTAGTACTAGGAATGTAATACACATTTGTAGGAGTTTAGACTATATTTCATGGATAAATAGTGACCTTGTTTATAGTTTTCTATTGAACGTGCAATGTCATGGTGTGGCCATTGAGCCAGTGAACCAGTTCTAAGTCACGCTTTGTCATGAAATAAATGCACGTAAAAGTTTGGAACCAAAAATGTCTTGATAATGTATGTTAATGGAAAACGGGTTTTTTTGGCAGATAACCCTAATTGAAGAAGATAATTTCTCTAAACTACATCATCATAATCTGCTTCTGATTATATTAGGTAGTCCATAGGGGCCATATTTGCAGTTCTGTCCAGCCACCCTGTGAGAATAAGTCAAACAATACGTCAACAATACAATCCATCCAATTATAGAGCTTAGCAACGTTTTGTAACAAAGAATTGTTTATTCTGAATACTAATAAACCTACAAAGTTAAAAACTTAATCCTATTAAAAGCTTCTAGAGCTGTGCAAAAATAATCATCGAACACATAATTAAAAGTAAAAACATTGTCCTTTCAAATAAAGAATGATTCTGAAAGGCCGCAAACACAACCAAACTTCTTTTGTCAATATATCCTTTGAAAGGAACAGTAGCCATTTGAAAATGTTTAAACCTATTATGTTACAGTACAAAAGCAAGATTAAGACAGTTGTTAATTATCCAGTCAAAGGGTCTCAGTTTAACTTGACATTTAAGAGGGGTTAACAGTCACGTCTGCCGGGCAATTGGCATGATAGACAAACATACAAGCCAGACAGAATAAAACTACAAGTTGGTCGCGTTTGATTAATTACTGATGGGGGGGCAGCCATCTATCTATTTACGGACGCAGATGGCGGTATTCTTGAAGGTGGCGTATTATTTTCTTCATAATTTTGCGAATACACTTTCGAAATTAGAAATAAGTGAACGTGATTGCCATCAAAACATGGCCTCTCTAGGGACTTGGGTTTAAAGTAGTTCGTGTTCATTTGTTGATGTTTATTCTGTGTAAACACACGCGCGTTTCTTTTAGCTGCAGTTCTGTGAAACTAACGTTTAGTAACTTTTCTGTTTTATTTTTTTATGTAAAATATATGTTTTAATACATTATGTGCACATAAAGATCTACTTTATTTAATAAAATATAGTAATCATGGGTTCAATACTTGCACGTTTGTCTAAAACTATCGTGAAATTGTACATTGCAGGCCCTTTCGGACTGAATAAAACTTTTCCCATCCAATGACTCACGAACACTTGCCACTTTCAAACAAAATGAATAGACAAAATTGATAAAATACATTATACCAAGTGGCGCTCGGAATAATGACTAACATAAGATACCCAGTCTAAAAATATGTCTACGCGTGGACTGTCCCAGTGTCTCCTCCCCTGCATTGACTGGACTTTGAAATACAGGCTGAGACTAAACAAGCTCCAATTTTATAACCACTGCCGTTTTTATATGACAGCAAACTGAAGTTTCATGAAGAAAGTCAGCAATAGAGATAGAGCGTGTTGTTTCGAACGTGTGTATTCAATTGTTTTTCGGTATAGGCTCGTATCGGTGTCCTAAATGTGTCATGCTGTGAGTCAAACCGACACTGGAGTTGTTTGGAATGGTTTTCACAATGCAGATTTACAAATATCTGTAGTATTTGTGGCTGCAGTGCATGTGTGTCACACACGATGTTTTCTCGTGTACAGGCAAATATTGTGTGTGATGAATTCGGTCATTCTTGTGGCATTTTGAAGAGAAAATCGCCATTTTTTCGCGAATTTCTAATTTTTAACGCGACTTTCTTAATAAGTCACTGTCTTATCTAGGTTTTTATACAGGCACTGAGCGTAATTATTAATTAACCTAATCAATCAATGTTACAAAATATGTCGAAACCGTTACGGATTTCCAAAAAAATATGTAGGAATAAAAAATATCCCGTTATGCATTATCGATTTGAAATATTTCAAATCAAAGCCACAGAATTCAAAATTACAAAGAGTACCTTTTTCTTTATTAATATTTTAAAACATCTCATTGTAACCCCACGCAGTTATACTGAGATTTATGTACATGAGATCATAATCACTACTAATTATACTTTGTAACCAATAAAATTTAATCAACGGGAAACAGTATTTTTAATTTAATCACCCTGTAGCTTATGTAGATAGGATTCCGATAAGGAGATCGCTTTTAAAATATTTTTCTATATTGAGGAAGGATAGGTTAATAGTTTGTTGTTGTTTTTTTTAATTGACGTTCATATTCAATTTAATGTTATGGATCCTTCGTAGGTTAATTTAGTTTATAACAAAAAGAAAAGAAAACGAAGCGACTTTAAAAACACACAGGAGAGTGAAAAACAAAGTGGATATGACTAAGATATAGACAGGCAGACAAATACTATGAAAAACTCATAATTATTTGCAATTTATCTCCTTATATGAGGACAGCCGCTGTGGCCGACAATTGGCTAGGACGCTATTATATTATTATTGTAATACATAACAGATACTATTCCTATCGAAACACAAAATACTCGTAAAAATAATAACCTCAATACATAGGTAATTGAGAACAATTGTTTAACACAATCCTTTTACTATCAAACAAAAGATATAAAATTAGAGCGTCTCAGCAACATAGATTATAAAAGTGCTAATATCAAGAAGTATGATAAATTATTATACCTAAATATGTTTTAGGTATTTTACAAGCATACTGTTTACATTGTATTTTTATATTTCATACTTAACATTAAACATTAAAATGATAGTCAATTTATTTCCCATCTTCCGTGAAATGGAACTCAAGATTGCCACTTGACGTTTCCAGTGCCCAGAGATTTAATAATAAAAATATCCTTTGCCAGCATCCATAAAATCTCAAGATATAAATGACATTTATTTAAATTGAACCTCCTTTCTTTTGTACTTTCTTTTGAGAATTATTGTTTAAATTTTACAGTGTTGATAGTATGAGTATGAATAGAGTATTGTTCTAAAATAGTTTTCATGATTGCATTTATTCTTAGTATTTTACACTCTTTTTATCAACTGAATATTTTCTTAAAAATAAAGTACCCATTTTCAATTCAGGCAACTGAAAACCACTGAAAGTCATTTATCTCAATGTAACCTGTTAATTTTGTTCATAAAAGTGACATAATTATCTTTAACTTTGAGCGTAAGTTTTGTTTTGGGTCAGTATTGCAGTCTAGATAAATATGTCCGCAAAGTTTTAAAAATGATCCATCTGGCAATGAGTAATGGCCCTCTTAATTTTTTTAAGAGTAAGATTTCAACTGATCTCCCTGTTTTTGAAAGTTCATTAAAATAGCTATTGTTGGTATTAAAAAGCGTTGTATGTACTTTTTTAAAGCAGTACAAGATTAATTGAAAAAGTCCAAAGTTTCCATTGAATAATGGTCACACTGTAACGCTAACCTAGATATGCCACGCCTATTATTTGGGGCACACTACAAAATAATTATCATATAGAACGTTGACCTTTTCGATCAATAGGTACGTCTGTACAAAGAAATGTTTCGACTAGAAAGACTGGAGAGAGTGAAACTAACAAAAAACGAAAACGTGGCGAAAATAAAATCGAAAGCTTTTTCATTCTGAACATTTAGAAAATTTATAGATATCTACAATATTTTTTTAGGCAGTACAAATGTGCCTTATGTCAGATACAAGCTACCGACAGCCCACTAGCACATGACGTATATTAGCATAATTAGTTGAAATTAACAAGATTGACTGACACTATTACTATTATCTAATTAACACCTTAAGTAGGTTTCAGTACAAGCATTTGTGAAAGTTTTTACCCCGTAACCAGCAGTTAAAAGGGCCAGGCAATATAACTCAATGTTAGTTACTTAATGGAGTGAAAGTGATGTGTGGTTAGCAAGCCTGTTGTCACTTTCAAAGCTTTGTTTCCGTAAAATGTACTACTTAGAGCAATGTGAAGTGATTCCGTAAGCCTTTGCATGGAGACCAGCCATCAGCAGGAATCCTTATAGGTATAGGTACCTCCCTGTCACTTATTTACCTACGTTGTGGTATTGAAAATATATGAAGAGTTTAATAAAACCCTCGTATCTAAATTATTGCAATTTTAAACAGGAACAGTAGATTAAGTCTGTAAAACCCATGTCAATTTTCTTGAAACTGTGAAAGCAAAATGAATCACATTTCGGCGGATGGTTCGTAGAAGAGAGAAATATATTATAGTGACGATAAGAAGAAGATGCAATCGCTCATTAATGGTTACTTTGTGAGGATAGGAACTTGTCATCCGAAGGTATTATATACGCAAAATGCACGTAGACAGGAGCAACAACGCAGAGGACTATACGACTGCGCATAATATCTCATTCTAAATAGTGTCACCTATTTTCGCCGAGGTTAATACTTAGTGTTGTTATTGAATTCATGTTGTATACCTAATATCATAATCTCCAAAAAGTAACTTGGGAATTCCTTAAAAACTTATCAAATATTACTTACCTGCTTATTTCAATATTACATCACAAGTTAAACGACTCAATCCGAACTACGAGTGTAATCTGTGTACCCAAAAGATTTGATGACCTTATGTTGCGTAATTTCGGGTTCTGTACATGTACTTACAACGTTAAAAAACAACCATATCTCACACTTAGTATAACAAATACCTGCATGGCTTTCAAAGCTTATGGTTTAATCTGCCATAATCGTAATTTATTAACAGAGGGGACACATCTGAATAAGCAACTGGTATTAGTTACTGAAGGACAAATCTTACCAATTTTTAAAGGGCATATCTACAAATTATTTTGCTCAATTTTGAACTTTATTCGCAAGCTATTAAGCATGGGTGTTGCAATCTGGATGACATTGCATTTGGTAAATTATTTGTGAATGGTTCAAAGATATTCGTCAGTGTTGAAATAAGACGCTGCGGTGGCTATAGAGGAACCCTTTAGCTTTGTATGTTTCACGCATAATGATTAATATGTCCCAAAGACATCAATATGAGTGCATGAATATTTTTGGAGTGAGTGAGCCGCGTTCAATGTCTTGAAGACCTTCGGTTACCATATTTACAATGCCGTCGACGGATTTCGATGATGAATTTAAAAAGTTTTGTTATTCATTGAGGGTTTGAAAAGGACATGACTAAATAAAGACTCCTTTGGTAAGTTACAAGCGGAGTCAAGGTTAAGCAATTTGTCTTTGCCCCAAGCTTTATGTGGCACCTTTGAGGAAAAGCAGGTTATCGTGTACAACTTTGTTAATAAAATTCCTAAAATTGTGAAGCATATTTCGCTAACTCACTACATGTAATCAGATACTTTTATAAAACATTTTATGACAAAACTCCGATTTTATGTTTTTTTCTTGAACTGCAATTCACAGGGTCATCAGATCAACGAATTTTCAATAATAATCACGAATAACAGCTCGCCTTGGTACCATAAAACGTATTGTACTAACCAAGTTCAGACTTTATAGTTGTAAACTTTTAAAGGTCACAAATTAACGTTTCCAATAAAATGTTACAAGTATAATATAAAGTCAAGCTCACAAAAGGGGATGAAAACTTTATGATCCAAGAAAAAACCACATTCTGATGATTTTTAAAACATGTTTATTGTATTTTATTCACGGTAAAAGGGGACTCCGTTCCCAAGGACATAACTTTTATATTTAGGCCTCGCCCCTCAAAAGCTACGGATCACGTACACAGGGTGCAATCACACAATTCTAAATTCAATCTTAAAACTAGGTGCATAAGGTTGAACTTTCTTGAAATTCTTCAGCAAATATCAAACTGTCACTGATGGTTGAGATTTGGACCAAATATCTTTCTTAGAATCAAAATCAGGAGGTTATTTGTTTAGAAGCAAGATTAATGTTGGTGAAGGTGTGAAGTGGTTCTTCTAAGAAAGACTAATGATTATTTAAGTGAACATTTTTCACAGTTAGGCCATTGTTTCAATAAACATGTGCATGTAACTTGAAGCGTTAGTTATGTTTGTGCACGAAATTGAATGCAGCTGTTACACAGAGTTGCTAAATGGTAACGAGCTTTAATTAGAGCCTTTAATTATAGTGCTGGCAATACTTTCTGGAATATGAGAGCTTTGACCAAAGAATAATTTATTAGGGGTAGAAGGCAGATAAAAACGACTGACTAACCCTGTACAGTATATAGAGAGTATTTGGTAGGTTTTGGCCCTTTAGATTGAAATCTATGTTGATATCCAAAGCTAGAAAATTAAAGGTTGATTCTGTAATCTAATCCTTATCTCACCACCAGTAATTCAATAGCATCAAACGTTAATTAAAAAATCGATATCGTATAAACTTATGCAGGCGTGAAACCTTTTTCGAAAAAAGTGTCGATGGAAAACAGGTAGTCAAAGAAACGCAGCCAAACGATTAGCATCGAGGTTTTTATTTACATTTTTTATTATCTATGGATGATTTATGGTTCAGTACTTTTTTTTTCTGAGGACTCGCGTTGGTAGCCAGTCTCATATGTCAACACAGATTTTTATCAAAAACATTATCTGGTGTCAGAAAGATGGATTTCTTTCGTGACATTTTGGCATAGTTTGCGTTTATTTAAAGTAAAGACGCCAGCACAGCAATCTGCCTCATTCTGTCAAATTTCTTCAATAGATGTTCAACCTTATTACTATAGTGGAAGGTTAATGTTCGATTGGTAAAATTTGCCATATTCGGGTAGGTTGACATGCTGCTGACTGTACTTCAATTCATAGTCATGTTATCTAATAACTAGACTTCTACATAGACGAAAAGTATCCAAAAAACATGACAAAAACACTGCTCTCGTCATATAGGTACCTTTGCTGTTGCTAACTTTAAAGTCAGATATTTGATATATTTTGACTATTACACAGTCATTGATACCTAGCAAACTTTAGGGGGTTAAATTTATGAGTATGGAGCGCTACTTGCTTATTCATAGTAATTTAGTGTTTATCGATAATGACGTGAGTCGTGTTGTAAAGCAAAAATTGAATTTTCCACTGCAAATGCTATTACTCAATAACGAATAATCAAGTTAAGGCAAAAGCTTTTAGGCTAGCACTTTAATGTTATTGCGTACCCCCATACCAGACAGTTGAAAAACCTCTTCATTCATTGAGAAATGACTGCATGCACTATAAACACATTTATATTCTAAACCCGTATCGTTCAGAATAAATTATAATACAAAACAAGCGATTTATATATTCTATTGTCATTTATCCCGTCCTGCTTCGACCGTTAAAATTTGATTATTACTTACATTACATAATCAAGTTAACTTTTATTCTTCGGTAGATAAATTATGTCCACGCTATTATTATAATAATAGGATAAATTATAACTCATAAACATCACGGAGAGCGTCGTTAAAAGTTTTACGAGCTAAAATTTAAGGACTGACGTTAAAATGTAATAAAATGTTGCCACCCGCTAAACAGATTATGCTTTGCCCTAAAAAATTAAGGACAGATGCGGAGTGCAGAATAAGGAAAGAATATCGTTAAATTTTAAAATTATATGGGAACCGGTAAGCCGGATTTGGTGTATGTAGTGTCGGAAGCTTTTATCTTTGATATCCGTTGATGCAGTTCATGTGTCTACAAACATTTAAAAAAACTATAAATATTGAAACATAATTTGCATGAGGAGTTCATTATTTAATCACAGCTGAAATAAATCAAAATCAAAAAGCATTTATTCAAAGTAGGCTGAAAACAGCGCTGTTCGATCGGCAAAATTACGCAAGAAGTTGCGCGACAAACTTCCTAGCAATAAATGGAAATTGATACTTTTGTTTAATTAGGGCTGCTTTAATGAATAAGTTCACTTTTTATTTATACAATGTTCCAAGATAAAAATCAACAAGAAACCAATACGAATACTTTACAATTATATAAAAAAGAAACGATTTCTTACCTGCCATACTCATTTCGATCGGAAGAACAATCCTGTTTTAAATGGTCATCGCCATTATTTTAACAGGAATGGTTCGCCAAAACGTATTTCACACTTCATTGATATTTAGTCAATGAACTACCTGTTGGGATGAATCGTCAATGAGCCTTTCGTACCGTGAAGGATTTTATCGAGTTGCAATCGATTTTTTAACAATCATTCGAATAATTAGTTGGCGTGAATTTGCATTTATGTTGCTAGTTCTAACTTCGATCCGAAAAAACCCATTTAAATTATGCAAACGAAAATGTTAAAGGAAACTATAAAGTTGTATAGTCTTTGATGGCAACATTATTCTTAAATCGAAGGTTTTAAAAAGGAAGCCAAAATCGAAATGGGTGGGCCAATTCGATATTTGTTCTCAAATCTATTTCGCACTTTCAATAACTATTAGCTAAAACGTTATTTGCACATTGAATTCACAAATTCCAGTGGCCAACGGAAACTGTATTGACCTCCGTGGTGATAATTCACCGACAAACATGTCGGCTATCCGACTGGCGCCAGCTGACAGATAAAAAAACCTCTTTTGTTTTTAATGGACTGAAATACGATAATGTTCAGCCTCACTAACGAAAAGGAGAAATATTTGTGCACTTGCAAGACTGACGCCTTTCACGTTTGGCGCCATTTTTTTTTCTTCGCGAACATGTGGGCCATTGATTGCAATAACAGAAATCATAGACAATAGTTCGCGCTTTCTTTTTCTTAAAAGTTTGAGAAGACTGGACGTGCCAAAACTGACACTTGGATGTGTATTGTTTTGAATTGATGAATGGTAAGGAAAGGAAGTCCATTTAAAGAAATGAAGCGACTTAGAACAGTTCATTTTTTTTAAGTATTTTGATATAAGTATTTAAATTAAATAAGTACTTAGCTACTGGAAGTTATCTAAGGAGATAAATAGTTTTAATAATTGAGCCCGATAATATTATTTTCCGTTCCGCCACATCCCTCCCTATGATTAGTAACTCATTTACAAGTAAATCAATTTCTGCAAAAAAATAAAAAAATGCAAAACTAATTTGTACATACTTACAAATAAAATGAATGGAATATCCATAATGACGTCAAAAAATGCTTGTTTAGAACGTTGTTAAAACATTGATAAAAGGAGGTAGGAAAATTGTTTAGCTATCGCAGCTATTTGTTACATTTAAGAAAACAACTGAAGTGAATTGGACAGTATCTTGTAACATGTGTAGGTATGTACAGACGACAGCAGGTCAACAAATACGAATCTGTCAACTTTTACTAATCGGACATTAACCTTCCACTATTGTGATAAGGTTCAAAATCGATTGCAGAAATTTGACAGATTGCGGTAACTTGATGTGCTGTCGTCTGTACTTAATACGAAAACAACTTAATTGTTTTATTTGTCCCTTACACTGTGACGCAGTTGAGGAAACCCGTCAATTAATCTTAGTATGATAGGATACGCAAGAATCCATCAATAGCTAATAAATGGATGGCCTTTATTTCTGACGTCAATTACTGGTTTAAAAGGTTTTTTACAGTTACATTTAAATTGTAAGAAGTTTCGGAGTTAAACAAGGACATCAGAAATTACTTTGTGGGATATTATAACCACCAATCATAAGATCACGCCTCATATTGAATGTTAACTTAGATAAAACATGAAAAAACCATTTTATATTTGAATTTCCCGCTTCTAGTGGTCGCATTCACCTTAACCGTAACCACTTCTAAGCTGTAGGTAGTAGATACGTAAACAAACTGTACAAACGGAAATTAACGATGTTGCATGATCTTCCGGGAGCAGAACAATGTGTTTTGTATTATTTCCCATGTAAATAACACAGACATTTACTTGTAATCTCGCAAACGTTGTTATTCACGTGACTAGTGTTATCGTCGGGAGTTAAGTTTTAAACTGCATGAATTAGGAAGTCAGTAGATATGGGATATATGAACTGCTTTTATTTTGCCAGTCGGTTCATATTCTGCCAGCGGTTTCACCCGCTTCCCGAAGGAACTGCTACTCGGACTTGGATAAAAAGTATTTGAGCTATATTATTGCCGAGTTTCATCAAAATCCATGCCGTAGTTTTTGCGTGAAAGAGTAACCAACATCCATACATCCATCCAAAGCTAAACATACACAAAACTTATACATTTATAATACTATTTGTAGGATAGAAATATTCTGATGTGCTTTCCTACTTCATTCACTTATATTGGACTTATCAAAACTGCAGTTCGAGAATACGCGATTAGTTAAACCAATAACCAACGTTACACAATATGTAAATTTTTATATGTATAACAATCAATAGAGTGTTACACAATAGTTATAGATATTTAACAATGATACTGTAGTGTCAGGTTGCGCTAACCTTGCACTGGGGCTGCTCGGGTGTCGCTTGGCCGTGACGAATGGCAAAATGATCGCCTTTTAGTGCGTGTGTTTAATTTAGATCTAACATAAAACAAAAATCAAATGCCATTAAAAACATCCTGTAAAAAACCCAAGTCTCGCAGCTCTCTACCGTAAAAAGTTGTGAGATCCATGTAATACCAAGTCGGTTAATCTATTTAGTCTCTACTTACAGGACCTTTTGTCTTAAGTTTTACATACGTTTAACAAATAGATCGACTTGGCCATCGCATGATTTGGTTACACAGCACGACGGGCCAGCAACCTAATTCCTCACCAGAGTCCTTCCGAATATGATGATTGAGGTGAGTATCTTAAAGAAATTAATGCTCCTGAAACTTCAATGCGAACAAGAGTACCAATTAATGAATTGGTTTCGAGAATTTCAATCGCGTGAGGCGCGACAAACTAAAGAATCTAATATAATTGTAATATTCATTGTGTTTTCATGCGATGGCCAAGTCGTTCTATTTGTTAAACGTATGTAAAACTTAAGACAAAAGGTCCTGTAAGTAGAGACTAAATAGATTAACCGACTTGGTATTACATGGATCTCACAACTTTTTACGGTAGAGAGCTGCGAGACTTGGGTTTTTTACAGGATGTTTTTAATGGCATTTGATTTTTGTTTTATGTTAGATCTAAATTAAACACACGCACTAAAAGGCGATCATTTTGCCATTCGTCACGGCCAAGCGACACCCGAGCAGCCCCAGTGCAAGGTTAGCGCAACCTGACACTACAGTATCATTGTTAAATATCTATAACTATTGTGTAACACTCTATTGATTGTTATACATATAAAAATTTACATATTGTGTAACGTTGGTTATTGGTTTAACTAATCGCGTATTCTCGAACTGCAGTTTTGATAAGTCCAATATAAGTGAATGAAGTAGGAAAGCACATCAGAATATTTCTATCCTACAAATAGTATTATAAATGTATAAGTTTTGTGTATGTTTAGCTTTGGATGGATGTATGGATGTTGGTTACTCTTTCACGCAAAAACTACGGCATGGATTTTGATGAAACTCGGCAATAATATAGCTCAAATACTTTTTATCCANTAAAGGGTGTGTTCAGGCTAGGAAACTGAACAACTTTTCTCTTGGAACATATGTAGAATATGTAATGTTAGGAAAGACGTTTCTTTTTCATAATTCAACATATTTTCCCACGTGTATGTTGATCAGTTTCATGGGCTAAACACACCCTTACCCACTCTATACCCCCTCCCGTTATGCCTCATATAGTAGGTATCTATCTACACCTATTATTTTCTATTGTACAGTAATGATTCATTAACTGCAAATGTAACCTTGTAATCCTATACATTTATATAGGATTACAAAGTTATTCATGCAGTTAGTGTATTTAGAAAACTGGAATGAAATTACAAAATTTTTAAGTTTTCCCATAATAAGGACACTAAACTCTATATGTATTCTAAATTTGAAGCTTCTATGTCTGCTAGAAGTGCCTTGGACTTTTGATGATCGGTGAGTCAGTGAGTGACAAAATTCAGAAACTTTAACAAGTTGTCATTCTAAAACTACTGGTTCAAATTGTCTGAAATTATAAATACACCGTATTTATACAATGCCTAATTAGTTACTGAAAATTCAGGCTTCTTGTTTTATCCACAACAAAATTATAGTGGGTCGAAAATAGCCTGAATTGCTTCGAGAAAAGGATGGTACGGCCGTGCCGCTTTTCTGCTTGACTTGGCGGGGGCACTGCCGTGCCCCCTGATATCTTTGACGAAAAGAAATGTATAAAAGTATCGTTGAATTAGGAACAAATCTAATATAATAATATGCTGTATTAGGTATTCTAAACTACAAGTGAGCCATTGCCGAACCTCAAAATTATTTTCTATAACAAACATCATCTGGCTAGACGTTTCCCTCGGTTGGAGACAACTTCCTAGAGTACTTCTTGACCCTTTCGGCCCAGTTACTTGAACAACACTATACCTACCCCTTGGTAAGACTAGTTATCAGATATTCTGATGAAAGATGTCCAATGATAAACGGGACCTGCAAACCCAAATATTGTTACTAAACAAACGTATTATAAAACCATTTGAAACGGATGCACAGACGATCCGACAATATTAGATATGCGGAAATAAAATAAAGTTATGAAAAAATATTCAACTGTTTCAAATAGACGTAATAAATAAATAAATTGTAAAATTGTTAGTACTATGTAGTTGCATAAACAATAACAACATACATTGTTGTTTTATAGTAATTTGACTATAAAGATCAGTTCTAATGACTATTTTGTCTTAAGAAAATTGTGATATCGTCACGTAGGTAGTAGTTGGTTTATTGCCTAAACATACATCAAGTGCTTTCCTATATTTTTAATACTCTAACTAGCGCCAAATTACCAATAAATAATTCGATTTATCATGTTAACATTAATATAATTTACATAACTGAAAAAGTCCTACAACGTCCCGCAATGATAAAGAGACGTTTTTAAACGCAAAATTAAATGGGAATATTGAGCTTGATTACCTACCTACTCAACTCACTATAAATTTCTCAAATCAACCTTTTTATCGAACATCACTTTGTACTAGTGTAATATAACTGTTAATGCTATTAAATTAACATAAATTAATATAGTTTTTCACATAGTCTTCATTTTGATAACCGTTTGATCGGTCGAAATTTAAATTCTCGCCTAAGCTGAAGAAAACCAATCCTTCATATTAGCAAACTACACCTGCACATTAAGAGTACTTTAAACAATTTAACCAACGTATACATAATACATACATACCTATAATATATCTATAGTGTATAACAATTGATTTGATTCACGCAACCTTGTGCACGTGTGTTTCGTTCTCACGATAGCGGCGCGGGCGCACGCGCTTTGCAACCACATGCACAGCTATTTGCTTGCTACTTACTATGACACTGGGTTGTAAGAATATAGAAGAGAAAACCTCCAATCTTATACTATCTATACTCTATACATATAATAATCAAAGTCCTGACTTATTCACTGACTCATCAACGCAGAGCCCAAACCCGTGAACCTATAAAGCTGAAATTTTGCACAGAGGTTCATCTGAAGACTCTCACACGAGATAAGAAAGGATTTCTCGAATTTCCTACGGGAACGGGAAAAAACGGATTTTAAGTTTTACGCCGACAAAGGCGCTGGCATAAGCTGGTACCTACACTATAAGAGGAAAAGCCTAAGGAATGCCTAAGGAAATAAATCACTGCAAGAATATAGGAGAGAAAACCTCCTCACTTTATATGAGGAAGAGGTAAAACTGCCTAAGGAAATAAATAAATCCACTCATACTTTTTTAACACTCCGTTACACGCGCCTCTAATAATTACATGATTTCACGCGCGGGGCACCCCCGTGCCCCAAAGTAATTGATAGATTTTTAATTATTAGGGTAAGAAATAAAAATATATATTTTGTATACATAATCAGTCTTTATTGATATTTATGATAAAAGTAAAAAATAAGGCCTTCTTCATAAAAATAAATAAAATAAAAACCTTTTTTTCTGCATCCTAAAAAAGTTAATGAAATCAACATAGGATCTTAAATTCGAGATCTTTGTCATCAATACGTGACCTTTCGAGATAGTTTCCACTTTGGTCATAACACTGGATAGACACACTATATTTATGGTTATTGCAAACAGGCTTGTTACATCTGTAACATGCTGATCTGATCGATTGAACTTTGGCCCTTCCACAGTCATGGTATCTGGTCTGGTTCCTGGTACCTGGTCCTCCTTATCATTTTCCTCTTCCGACTTTGGTTCATCTATGCAATGGTCCTCCTCATCATCACTATTGAACTGGTCTTCTAAACTACCCTGCTCTTCCTCGTCAGATTTCTGGAAACAGTCAATTATCTGATACACTTCGTCCATTTTGATCTATAAGTACCTGAAATGAGCAGAATACAAATGTTATCACACCAGTAACATAAGGAAATAATGTTTATGTTTGTTTATTAACAATATTATTACAATAAATTACATTATTATTGGAGAAAATAACTAAATCTGCTTACCTCTGTCGTTTTTCAAATAGTTACGCAATTACACGCACGGGGCACAGGTGTGCCCCAGAAGCACTAAACTGAGTATATAAAGCATGTCTGTGCACCAATGCAGCTGCCACGACACTTACGTATGCTCAAGGACACTAGCAGCAGCTATTGAAGACGGCGAGATTCCAAGTCAATTTTTTAAGTAGTAATAGGCAAAAATATATGACTGGGGCACGCCTGTGCCCCGCGCGTTGATCGGAGTGTTAATTAAGAGATAGACAGGATGTATCACACTGGGTTTTTCTTGTTTGATACCTAGTTTTTAGAAAAAAAAAAAATCCTACTGATGGATACTTTTACCTTACTTACATTTGCCTACATAGTACTAATGTAGGTACCTACTATACGTGTACTAATGATTATTAATCATGATGATACTTTTGTTCCTAAAGTACAACATAGGCAGTACGAGTTCGGTTGAAGAACTTTTTGTCCAAATAGACACTAAGGCCCGTATTACAGAAGCTTGCTCAAGCATTGATCTCTGTTTAAATCTAGTTTTGTGTCGAGAATTAATTTTAGAACGTTCCTCAAGCATTGATTTGTTAATGACAGTTCAGCCGAGTGTAGTTTTATTATCACCTTATTCTAGATCGTTACTCAGTTGTTGATCGGACTTTAAGTAGAGATTTGATCTCTAATCACGCAAGTGTGGTCGACAGCGCGCTTGAGCAGAGATTATCTGTCATTTATTGTTTGTTATTCGCTTGTCTGTTTATTATTTGATTCAAAAATGGTCATTTTTGAAGAAATATATTACTAAAGTAAATTATTTAACGATGATTCGAACAGCAGGTTGAACTTCAGCGTTCCTCTCAGATTCCTGAGAGATATGCAGGACCCATACCTAATAATTATGACAATTTTAAGAAAAGATACAGATTTTCACAAAATGCGGTAAAAT
>NWSH02000556.1:3869244-3892579 GCA_002382865.2 Heliothis virescens
CCGCTGTACGAAATGATATCCAGCACTTTGGTCACGGGAAGTGTCAACCAAGCGCTTGGATATATCCTTGGCAAGAAGATGAGTGCTCGGACCCCTAACTTGGTCTAACGATGTTGGGGAAGCCTGACGATTTTCTGCATCATATTGCAAAACATTACTGCAAGGAACCGCTGTCTTCTTAAGGTAATCAGGTTTGAAACGAACAGAACAGACATATGAATTTTTGGTAGGCAGCCGACGTGTCTTCGGATCTATCTTTTTGAAGAACTTTAACCCATAGTTCTCTTTTCGGATGCCCAGGGTGAACAAACCTGAAAATTAATATTTTACCTACTACATGTTTTATGGCACCTCTGTTTCTGCATGTTTTTCTTAATCTATGATTGTCAGATGGCGGCTAGTACAAATAAATAAATATTTGTAATATTGAATTACTATATAAAGTATGAAAATAAAAGCTATTCAATATCATGAATTCGATGTCCTTGTTTGTTTACGTTTTTATGTGACAGCTTATTTTACTGCCACAGATACAGATATTTGAGTTTCATTCCATTCTACGAACGCGTTGTGGTTGCTGTATTTTTTAAGGTATTTTTATACGATACGACTACGAGAGATTGTCATTCACCTTCAGGATATTTATTTCCCAAATACTTATTTGTTTATTGAATTCCCTTTGTACATATTTATAATTTTTTCTCAATAATTTCACACTAAAGTATATTTAAATGCTTCGTAGATCGGAGCAGAATAGACAAAATAATTAAAATGTAAACGAAAACAGACTGATGCATAGACAATAAAAATTCTTCGCTTGAGGCTCGATTTAATTCTCGATTCAGCTGAGTGTAGTTTGATTACCGTTCTGGAATAAGACCAATGCTCGAGTGATGAATCTATACTTAAACTATGATTGGGTGATTTAAGATCAAACTCGACTTGAGCATCCTTCTGTAATACGGGCCTAAAACTTGCTGAAATTATGAAGAGGTTTAGATAGATAGGACCGTTCTTTACAATGTTTTGCTTGAATATAGCAAAATAGTGTACAAATTGATCAATTTGATATGATTCAATGTAACCTTGTCCACGCTAAACACGTGAGGACCGTTCTCACGGCTACACCACGCACAATTTAGCTAACGAACGAGTTGCGATTACAATCGATACTTCAATTAGTCGATACTATCATTCGAGTCGTGTAAACTAACGTGTTTTGTATTCGGGTTTGAAGTATATCGATTTAATCAATGTTAAAAGCTTATGAGTTTTTTTTGTAACTTAGCATTTGATGTGAATATGTTTTGAAGGTTATATACTTCAGTATATTTATATAGGTTACTAGCCGTTTTCCCGCGGTTTCACTCGCATCCCGTGGGAATTACTGCCCGTACCCGGATAAAATATAGCCTATGTCACTCGTGGATAATGTAGCTTTCGAATGGTGAAAGAATTTTTAAAATCGGTCCAGTAGTTTTTGAGCCTATTCATTACAACCAAACAAACAAACAAACAAACAAAGTTTTCCTCTTTATAATATTAGTATAGATATACTTCAAACACCACAAAGTTAAAATTATTTAGCAATGTTACGACTTTAACGGCCAGTTTCACAGGTTCCAAATAGAGTTCTAGATAGCTATCTGACAGTATATTACTATCTAGAACTTTATAGTTTGTACTATATTATAGTACAGACATCAAGTTACTACAATCTGTCAAATTGCTGCAATCGATTTTCAACCTTATCACAATGGAGGTAAGTTAATGTTGGTTGGTAAAATTTGACAGATTCGTATACGTTGACCTGCTGTCGTACAGCTATAACTATGGTACAGTCACAGTTTTTTTTTAACTACGTTTCTATGAAATGATCTGTCAGATAGCTATCTAAAACTTTATCTGAAACCTGTAAAAGTGACCATAAATCGCAAGATATTTGTGGAGATATCACATTTTTAACCGACTTAAATAAAGGAGGAGATTATCAATTCAACCGCGTATCTATAGGAGTATTTTTTTATAGAGAGCCGTAGCCGTTGTGCAGTTGCAAACAAAATTCTATATTGCTAAAACTAAAACAGGTACTAATTAAGTAATTTATTCCGCTAATTGATTTCGGCTATTAATTAAAATCACTTACATATACACATGACGAGGCTAAAATTTGAATTTCAATTGTTTTGTACAATCGTAAACAAAAGGTTCTCTCGATTAATTGTTTTCTATCCATTTTGGTAGTAACCTTACGTGTTCCGATTAATTAAAGTTTTTTTGTATGGATCTGTAATTATTTTAGGATTTCCGGCCTATCAGTTAAATGGTTTGTGGATTTACCTATTAGCATTATTTAAAAAGATCAATGCCAACCATAAAATAACCTTAGGCCGACCTGATGATTTCCCATCGATATAAAAAAAAAAAAAAAAAAAGGCCGACCTTAGACTTGTATGTTTTGCTCATGCAAGTAGCTAACGTAATTAACTTACGATAAAATAACAAATGTAAAGCCCCTTCGTAAGTCACTTACAGTAATTTCTTAAAACTTCTTACAACTTACTGAAGTTGCTTCCGTATGCAATTACGTAACGAACTTTAAGTCTAACAACGGAGTTTTTTGAAATCAGAAAAACACACGATCCCACCCGAATGTCCCATCAAAATTGGTTTTCAAACGAATTTTTAATAGGAAAAGGTTTTTCAGACGACATCCAGCAACCTACCCGAATCTATCAAATTTTACCAATCAAACATGAACCTTCTACTTTTTTTTTGTGATAACGTTGATCTATATTGCAGAAATTTTACAGATTGTGGTAACTTGATGTACTGTCTGTACCACCCGAGCACAAATGAACTGAAATTCATTTGTTTCACCATTAACTGACAGTTTTAGGATAATGTGGTGTGCAATATGCAAGGTATTCGAGTTAACTAACGAACAGTGACTGCGTAATATTCGGTTATACTCTGTTACCGCGTTTGTAGTTGCATTGTTCTGCATTCCTTAGTACCGATTATGTTTTAACGTTGTATGTGAATCGGGATAATTTTGAAGAGTTAATTGTTTTATAGATTATCTCAATTAATGTATGATTGTTATACATTATGTAAGTACGTTATGAATGTATGTAAATATCAATAGATTGAGCTATTTAATAACTATGCTGATGAGAGGCCACTTCTCAAAGAGAGAAGCCTAGAGCCCAGAGAAGTACAGAGGTAACTTTTTCTCTAAAGTATAAGGTTCAATGCTGACTGAGGCTTGCTAGTAAGTAATTGATACTATGTTAAGGACATTTGAACTTTTGAACATCTTTGGCAGTCGTTACGGGTAGTCAGAAGCCAGAAAGTCTGACATACCAGTCTTACCAATGGGTGCCAGGTTGCCCAGGTAACTGGGTTGTGGAGGTCAGGCAGTCGCTCCATGTAAAACACTGGTTCTCAGCTGCATCCGGTTAGACTGGAAGCCGACCCCAACGTTGTTTGGTAAAGGCTAGGCAGATGATGATTAAGGACATTATTATGACATTGTAAAGGAAAATCTGAAAAAATCACAACCAATTTTGATGAAAATACACGCAGCATTTTACGTACCTAAACACAAAGCTACCTCCCAAATACAGATTAGCTAAATACCACAATTACAGCGAAACCAAACAACGCTTCATCCTACAATTCAGCCATAAAACAAATAAAGTCATTTATCATTACACTAAACAGTCTAGGATCACCTTGACATGAGTCATTGGCTTCCAAAGAGATCGCCCACTGCATTCAGACCTCCTTACTTGGGTGGTAAGGCCAGTGCATCTTCTATTGGCGAAACTAGCTTTGCTTAACGTCTTTGGCTCAGTTTTACACCGCCAGAATTGAATGGAAGCGACTTTTTAGAATATAGTAGTTCAAAGTAGATAGATAGGAGCCAAAAAAATTAGGCGTAAATTGAGACTTTATCTGCCGTGGCTTTGCCCCCAAAGTCTTAAACCAAAAGACTCCTGACTCCTTAAAATCGAACGTGATGCCGAAGACGTAAACTGTTTCAAGTACTTATTTGATTTCTCATTGGTACTTCCAGAGGTTAGCGGGCTTACAAAACTTGTTCAGTCATAAAAGTGGTTGTAGAGATAAGTTACAGTTTACCATGATTCTCCATGTCCATACTAGATACAAACGAAAGGCATTCAGCTGTGTTCTTAGTGATGCCAAACAGACACACTTTAGCACTTATGATATTAGTAAGGATGCAAGTCTTTGTAGGCGTGCCGACCGAATGCGTCACTGATTGGGAATTATCGGTGAATAGGGCGAGTAAAGTCATAGCCAGTCTCGATATCTTAGTTCAAGACGAGACAATTTAAAGTTCTGGCCAGATAAGTTTAGGATAAGATTATGATATTCAACCATTTGCTATGATGACTTCAGCTGAAAATGTGAATATAAAAACGATGCGTATTAATCCTAGTTAAGGACACATCCTTTGCGATATTTGAACCATTCCGTCCGTCTATACTAGTCGAATATTGTCTTCACCAAGTGTCATGAGATTGACAAAAGGCAATCTATTAAAAGTCGCTTAATACGGTTACATTTAAAGTTGTCACAAAAAAAAACAATAGAAGTACTTAACGTCCCATAGTTGGGCAGTCATAGAACATTTGAACGTAGGCAGCTCGAACAATTATTACTTGTACGTATGAGCAATAACAAGCCATCTCACCCGAGCAATCCTCATATCATTGTCGCTATACAACTATTGGCGATACTTGTTATTGATTGGCAATTAAATCGATCACACATGTGTGCCGATCATGGTCATTGAACTCTTCGATATTCCTCTGAGTTATATTATTAGATGTTAGTTCGAGATAGAGTAGTGTTACTTCTTTAGTATAGGGTACTTAGTAAGGATAATTGTATTCTAATCTTTTTGCACATAAATTTGTATGGTACGGGTAAAATTATGTGTATTTTTAGCTCCTTTACAGTGAAGCAACGATATCCTGAATGTTTAGGAAACTTTGTTTCCAAAATGTTCTAAAACGTAGAGACTAGACAGTGACTGAAGAATATTGTACCCACGAGTGACTCGTTAGACTACAAAATTCAATTTATGATATTATAGGAGCCTACAAAAGCCTACAAAATTTAGTTCCATTAACAGCCAGCAATTAAAAGCTATGGAAACTTACGCAATGGAAATGGATGAATATAAATTGATCCATGTTTGTTATGCTGCCCTAGTACTTATTACTAACAAATGTATAGTTACAACAAGGAAGATTCCAGTTAGAGGGAATTATTGTTTTAGTTGGTTACTAGATATTTTCCTAGGAAATAGTTAGTTTCCTAGAATACATTGCCGATATTACACTTTTTATCTGACTGCCAGAACGAAGTAACGTCATAGCACTTACTGCAGCGCTTACAAAACTTCCTATTGGTCTTCCCTGCCTGAAAATCTTTATCTATACTAATACATAAAGGAGAAATATTTGATTGATGATTTGATTATTTGTTTGCATCGAATAGGCTTCGGATGTACTGAACCGATTTAAATATTTTTTCATTGTTAGGAAACTACACTATCTGCCCTGAACATGGTCTATGTTTTATCCAGGTACGAGCAAAGTTTACCCTGGTTTACGCAAGTTATAAACGACAAAACACTGCATTAATACTTGAAGCCATAATAAGAAAAAAACTATAAGTAAAATGATCATACATAGGAAGGACATACCAATAAAACCAAGGTACTATCACCCACTCATCGATTGTTAGGTCCACCACCTTGAGTTATTGCCCATTGTTGGTCTCATATGAATGTGGCAACACTGCCAACTCTCATTATTGAGTAGGATCCTCATATCTGAGTGACGTGGCGTAGGATTGAATAGACATTGAAACTGATGTGAATGAATTTGTTTGTGATTAATACTTGTAACTACGTATTGTGTACCAACTACGAGTACGTTATTGGTTCGTCTGTGCAATCGTTTAAGCGATTCACATATGATACCACGCATCTCTGCGGATTCCGCGGCGGTGAGTGGATTCCTTAGCTCCGCGCGGACACATGAGTAGAAAAACGGAACAGAGACTAAGCTTCTTAAGAACGTGCAAAATTGTTACCTATTTTGGTAGGGTTGTCACAATAGGTTAAGACAAATTAAACAAAACATTTGTTAAATAGTTTTATTAAAAGTTATAAAACAACAAACATAAAAAGCAGTCGGATTGAACCTCCTCCTTTTTTTGAAGTCGGTTAAAAGACGCAGGTATAAACAATTCAGCTTAATCAAACGTCGGGAATAAGTTCAAATCTTTACTTACAATACTTAAACTTAACCCAACCTGGGTGGGTTGGGTTGTAGTAGGTAGGTATGTACACACTTACAACATATACATACTTACAAATGCTAAACTTGTTATAATAATGAATGGTAAAAACAAACCGTGTACAATTCTCTTCTTGTTAAAAAAGGTCCTAATAAAATAAACGCAAGTGGGTACTTGAAAAAGTAATAATCGAAATATTTACTCACCTATTGTACTCCTTGGGATAGTTGAAGTATGATATATTTTTAGTTTTTCTAGTGTTATTCATACACACAGTACAATAAACTACCATTTTTAACAAAATATTACGTTTAATATTAAAATATTCAAACTTGCAACTAAAAAAACAGATAACGTGCGTCGCACCGACCCTGAGATTGTCAACTGCCTGTGCAAGCGCAAACCGGTCTTTTCCCAGAATCGCTGCGTACGCGACAAGCGGCCAGTGGTCACACACACATGCCCCGCTTACTTGTAGTAGTGCAATCGATTCGCGCGGTTGTTTGAAGCTTAGTCTCTGTTCCGTTTTTCTACTCATGTGGCGGGGACGCCGTGTTTGAACTCTTTACTCTTAAGATAATAAATGTATCTAAAATTGTTTCTGGTATTCATTGTAAGAAATGGACTTAAAGAAAAAGCAATTCTCTTCAGATTCCGCTCATAAATGGTCCATTTTCTTACAGCGGAATTCAATATTCTATCTTTCTCCGGATTTATAGGAATTTGACATTATTGGGAACGGACGTTAGACGATCTTACTGAAATAACTATACATAGCAGGTAATAAGGAAAAACTGCGTTACTGAATTAAAAGTTTAAAATCAATTTCAACAGTCAATCTACTGAATAATCATAGGGATTTCGTTATAACCACAGGTTGTAACCCACAGCCACATTTCAATTTCACAAAAAAACTACCAGTTACTAAACCAACCTAAATCAATCAATCAACAAACTTACACAAGTATCGATATTATGCAAAAACAACCAAGAATATATTAAAATCGCTAACATGTTAATTTACATAAATAAAAGTAAAATTGCATCAACCCGTCCGTGTAGTAGACAGCGCGGCGCCGCACCTGCGCGAGCGCACAACTGGTTCCCATTGGCTAACTGATGACAGCGATCATGATGAAGATGAGGCCAGAAGGTTCGTAAGGTCAGGCCTAGGTACGTACATGTTCATGTTTTTATAATTCGTACTTCTACGTA
Source organism: Heliothis virescens (assembly GCA_002382865.2). Classification (NCBI taxonomy): domain Eukaryota; kingdom Metazoa; phylum Arthropoda; class Insecta; order Lepidoptera; family Noctuidae; genus Heliothis; species Heliothis virescens. The sequence goes on from NWSH02000556.1 coordinate 3,876,802, forward strand.
TTTTCCTCAAGTATTGGTTAGTCGCTGAATTGATAATTATATTTATATCTCAGTACGTTTACAACGTCTTAACGTCGTGGATCTTAGACAGTGAGAAATAAAACGTATTGTCAATAATTGCATGTCTTTTGCATCAATCTGAAAAAGTAGTCAAAATTAAAAACATTTCTATGGCGTTATCTGTTAGATAGCTATCTATAACTTTATCTGGAACCTGTGAAACTGACCGTTAATCTTGCATGCATGACAGCGCGTAAAGTATAGCTGAGGTTGGTAAGGTCTTGTTCTAACTTTAGTTCTTTGTACAGACGACAGCACATCAAGTTACCAAAATCCGTCAAATTTCTGCCATAGATTTTCAACCTTATCGCAATGGCGGTAGATTAATGTTTGATTGGTAAAATTTGACAGATTCATGTTCATTGACCGGCTGTCGTCTGTATGTTTATAAACACCTTTTCGTCTTTTACTATGATGACTCTTTGCAACGGATCTTCTGATCCTCAATATCATGTGTGCTGACCGGTTTCCCGCAGGTATTTTCCTTCTTATGAGTAACTAATGTAAATAGAACAACTGTTTAGTTTAGTGCTTTCTACGTGCTTGTCGTATGCGCAAGAGTATAAAAAAATGTAGTAAGGAGTTAGTTTCATTGTCCGTCACTTTAATCTTTAGCTTTATAATATTAGTAAAGAAACTCTGGGATAAACCCAGAGTTTCTTTACTAATATTATAAAGCTGAAGAGTTTGTTTGTTTTTTTGAACGCGCTAATCTCAGGAACTACTGGTCAGATTTGAAAACTTCTTTCAGTGTAAGATAGCCCATTTATCGAGAAAGGCTATAGGCTACTTTTTATCCGGGTGCGGGCAGTAGTTCCCACGGGAAAGTGGGTGAAACCGCTGGAAGCTAGTTTTCTTATAAAACACCGCATTGTTTTTGATAAAAATAAATAAAATATGAGAGAGTATACTTCTTCCTAGTGTTTAAATAATCCTGTAGTGTGAAAAATTACAAAGTATGATTGTCCGTATATCATGCTAACTGCACTGTTTATCGGCTTCATTTCTTTGTAGGTGGAGCAATTTGTTAACACTGATCGATGATTAAACTTGATTCCTTATTGATTGATAGCGAACAATATAGATCTCATTGAAATCATGAGTGATGAATGCAACGATAAAAGATATCACAGTTTTTTTGCACTATCGCTTTGTCGTTCGTACTTGCGTAGGTATTTATTGATAACAAGGTTACTTTTCAAAATATACCTACTAATTTACATAAATAAAAAGTAAAATTGCATCAACCCGGTGTGTCGTAGACAGCGCGGCGCCGCACCTGCGCGAGCGCACAACTGGTTCCCATTGGCTAACTGATGACAGTGATCATGATGAAGATGCGGTCAAAAGGTGGGTTATTCCCTGAGTACCCCGATCCCCGAGGCCCCCGTCCCGGAGCACCCCGATTTATTTTTATCTTGGTAAACTCAATTAAAAGTCATTTTAGCTTAAAAGTAGCGTCAGCAGATGAAACTTTAAATACATTTTTATTACTTACTAAAATTATTACAAAAATGATAATTAAGGAATAGGAAAAAAATATAAAGTCTTGCTTGGTTTAGTTAAATATTATAATCAGAGAATACAATATGAGTCTCCCAGAACTATCACAGGTTTTATTATTTATCACAACATTTCCTTTTTCAAAATACCTACGTATTTAGATTTTCTGTATCTCTTCTTCTTTTCGAAATGGAACATTAACATAATTTAAAAAATACGCAACAACAGTTTCATTTTCAGGAATATTTTTTTTATAATGCAGCATAGCAAATAGTTTAAAATAGAACGCACTAGTTCTATTATTTATCATAATTAGATGCCCACTCAGGTAAATATTTGCAACCCTTTTCGCCCGCCTGTGTGCTTCGAATTTGAAGTGAATATTGTTGTCATAAATTGTAAACAAATTATATTTGTTAAGTATCTTTTGATAATGTTTATATTTTTGATACATTTTATTCGAATTGTAATTAGATAAAACTATATGTGATTCAACATTGTACAAAATTTCAAATAAACTGATGTCATATTATGTATTTCAAACGCATATAATTATTTAAAGCACTTTTATGTTGACCGTACAAGTTGAAAACAATAGAAAAAAGAAATGTAATAATACATATTTATCGTTTTCGGGGTTCTCCGGGACGGGGGCCTCGGGGATCGGGGTACTCAGGGAATAACCCGATAAGGTTCGTAAGGTCAGGTGTACATGAGTTAAATGTTCATGTTTTTATAATTCGTACTTCTACATATTTTCCTCAAGTATTGGTAAGTCGCTGCATTGATAAGAATCATATTTAAGTATATCTCAGTACGTTTGCAACGTCTGTGGATCTTAGACAGTGAGAAATAAAACGTATTGTCAATAATTACATGTCATTTGCATCAATCTGAAAAAGTAGTGAAAATTAAAAACATTTCTATGGCGCTATCTGTTGGGTAGCTATCTAGAACTTTATCTGAAACTTATGAAACTGGCCGTTAATCTTACATGCATGACAGCGCGTAAAGTATAGCTGAGGTTGGTAAAGTCTTGTTCTAACTTTAGTTCTTTGTACAGACGACAGCACATCAAGTTACCACAATCTGTCAAATTTCTGCAACAGATTTTCAACCTTATCGCAATGGCGGTAGGTTAATGTTTGATTGGTAAAATTTAACAGATTCATGTTCGTTGACCGGCTGTCGTCTGTATGTTTATAAACACGTCACACTTTACGTCTTTTACTATGAAGACTCTTTGCAATGGATCTTCTGATGCTCATTATCATGTGTGCTGACCGGTTTCCCGCAGGTATTTTCCTTCTAATGAGTAACAAATGTAAATAGAACAACTGCATAGTTTAGTGCTTTCTACGTGTTTGTCGTATGCGCAAGAGTATGAAAAATATATGTGGTAAAGACTTAGTTCCATTGTCCGTCACTTTTATCCAATTTAAGAAGAAAGAAACTCTGGGATAAATCTATAGTAATATTATAAAGCTGAAGAGTTTGTTTGTTTGTTTGAACGCGCTAATCAGGAACTACTGGTCAGATTTGAAAACTTCTTTCAATGTAAGATAGCCCATTTATCGAGAAAGGCTATAGGCTACTTTTTATCCGGGTGCGGGCAGTAGTTCCCACGGGAAAGTGGGTGAAACCGCTGGAAGCTAGTTTTAGTTTTTTGAATATAATAAATAAAATATGAGAAAGTAACTACTTCTTCTTAGTGTTTAAATAATCCTGTAGTGAGAAAAATTGCAAAGTATGATTGAACCTACGTATGTAATACTAACTGCACTGTTTATCGGCTTCATTTCTTTGTAGGTAGAGCAATTTGTTAACACTGATCGATCACTTGATTTCTTATTGATTGATAGCGAACAATATAGATCTCATTGAAATCATGACTGATGAATGCAACGATAAAAGATATCACATCTTTTTGCAACATCGCTTTGTCCTTTACTTTTCTTATACTTTTCAAAATACCTGTTTTTTTTCATAAATTTTCTTAATTTTGAAAAATGTTAACCAACCATACAATATTATACTTCATGACAGTAGGTACGCCTGGATGTCATAAAATTGATGAAAAAAAAAATACACGAGGAATTGCGAAATGAAAACAATGATCGCATCATTTTCGAGCTTTATGGGTAATAAATCGTTCAGAATATCAATTTTATTAGCAAGTTATTGTTTTCTTTACGTAATATGTTTACAAAGTCTTCAATTATTACATTTTATTACATGAAATATTATTATTTTGACGTGTTTACTACAGGCATATAAATAACGTACCTATATTAAGTGCGTTCTCCTACATTTTGTTCCCAATTAGCTTCCGTGAGCTTTCACTTTTTATTATTTACGACTCTTTGTTACCAATCTCTTTGATTGATAGCGATATTAGTCTTCTCATATAGTTTTAAAAATAATAATCATCCTAATATGAAGTGTCTTCTGTTAGTAAAAGTTGGTCATTAATAATAATGGCTGAAGGTTATTTGTATTTTTATCATTGCGTGCACAGGCCGAACGAAGGGCTTAAGAAAAACCGTCGATTGATTCCACATTTTCTATTTTGATGAACACGCTTTTTTTTCGAATGTCGAAGAAAAAGAAGTTTGAAATGAGGTTTTATACGCATTNTTTGAAGTGAATATTGTTGTCATAAATTGTAAACAAATTATATTTGTTAAGTATCTTTTGATAATGTTTATATTTTTGATACATTTTATTCGAATTGTAATTAGATAAAACTATATGTGATTCAACATTGTACAAAATTTCAAATAAACTGATGTCATATTATGTATTTCAAACGCATATAATTATTTAAAGCACTTTTATGTTGACCGTACAAGTTGAAAACAATAGAAAAAAGAAATGTAATAATACATATTTATCGTTTTCGGGGTTCTCCGGGACGGGGGCCTCGGGGATCGGGGTACTCAGGGAATAACCCCAAAAGGTTCGTAAGGTCAGGTGTACATGAGTTAAATGTTCATGTTTTTATAATTCGTACTTCTACATATTTTCCTCAAGTATTGGTAAGTCGCTGCATTGATAAGAATCATATTTAAGTATATCTCAGTACGTTTGCAACGTCTGTGGATCTTAGACAGTGAGAAATAAAACGTATTGTCAATAATTACATGTCATTTGCATCAATCTGAAAAAGTAGTGAAAATTAAAAACATTTCTATGGCGCTATCTGTTGGGTAGCTATCTAGAACTTTATCTGAAACTTATGAAACTGGCCGTTAATCTTACATGCATGACAGCGCGTAAAGTATAGCTGAGGTTGGTAAAGTCTTGTTCTAACTTTAGTTCTTTGTACAGACGACAGCACATCAAGTTACCACAATCTGTCAAATTTCTGCAACAGATTTTCAACCTTATCGCAATGGCGGTAGGTTAATGTTTGATTGGTAAAATTTAACAGATTCATGTTCGTTGACCGGCTGTCGTCTGTATGTTTATAAACACGTCACACTTTACGTCTTTTACTATGAAGACTCTTTGCAATGGATCTTCTGATGCTCATTATCATGTGTGCTGACCGGTTTCCCGCAGGTATTTTCCTTCTAATGAGTAACAAATGTAAATAGAACAACTGCATAGTTTAGTGCTTTCTACGTGTTTGTCGTATGCGCAAGAGTATGAAAAATATATGTGGTAAAGACTTAGTTCCATTGTCCGTCACTTTTATCCAATTTAAGAAGAAAGAAACTCTGGGATAAATCTATAGTAATATTATAAAGCTGAAGAGTTTGTTTGTTTGTTTGAACGCGCTAATCAGGAACTACTGGTCAGATTTGAAAACTTCTTTCAATGTAAGATAGCCCATTTATCGAGAAAGGCTATAGGCTACTTTTTATCCGGGTGCGGGCAGTAGTTCCCACGGGAAAGTGGGTGAAACCGCTGGAAGCTAGTTTTAGTTTTTTGAATATAATAAATAAAATATGAGAAAGTAACTACTTCTTCTTAGTGTTTAAATAATCCTGTAGTGAGAAAAATTGCAAAGTATGATTGAACCTACGTATGTAATACTAACTGCACTGTTTATCGGCTTCATTTCTTTGTAGGTAGAGCAATTTGTTAACACTGATCGATCACTTGATTTCTTATTGATTGATAGCGAACAATATAGATCTCATTGAAATCATGACTGATGAATGCAACGATAAAAGATATCACATCTTTTTGCAACATCGCTTTGTCCTTTACTTTTCTTATACTTTTCAAAATACCTGTTTTTTTTCATAAATTTTCTTAATTTTGAAAAATGTTAACCAACCATACAATATTATACTTCATGACAGTAGGTACGCCTGGATGTCATAAAATTGATGAAAAAAAAAATACACGAGGAATTGCGAAATGAAAACAATGATCGCATCATTTTCGAGCTTTATGGGTAATAAATCGTTCAGAATATCAATTTTATTAGCAAGTTATTGTTTTCTTTACGTAATATGTTTACAAAGTCTTCAATTATTACATTTTATTACATGAAATATTATTATTTTGACGTGTTTACTACAGGCATATAAATAACGTACCTATATTAAGTGCGTTCTCCTACATTTTGTTCCCAATTAGCTTCCGTGAGCTTTCACTTTTTATTATTTACGACTCTTTGTTACCAATCTCTTTGATTGATAGCGATATTAGTCTTCTCATATAGTTTTAAAAATAATAATCATCCTAATATGAAGTGTCTTCTGTTAGTAAAAGTTGGTCATTAATAATAATGGCTGAAGGTTATTTGTATTTTTATCATTGCGTGCACAGGCCGAACGAAGGGCTTAAGAAAAACCGTCGATTGATTCCACATTTTCTATTTTGATGAACACGCTTTTTTTTCGAATGTCGAAGAAAAAGAAGTTTGAAATGAGGTTTTATACGCATTTTCTTGTTCCTTACAAGTTCAATAATGTACTTAGTACTTGTAACATATTCATTAGAAGATAGTGACCGCAAGAGGTTGGTTTACCCGCGTTGCGTTGCGGTGTCGGCCCCACAATGAGTAATGTGTTTACTCAAGTAAGCGATAGGCACTAACAGAAAGTGTCATGATGATATAATATAGGTACATACCTATCTCTTTGCATGCCCGTAAGTAAACAGACGTATCTATCGTCTTCTAGACATTGTGTCTTTGTGCTCTCATTGACACTTGTTAATGTCCAATTATTGAAAGTTTATGAGCTTTAAAAGCTTGATAGTATAATGGTTTTTAGATAACTTCCTTACTCTCTTTCCTTACTCCGATTGTTGATATATTAGCTGGGAGAACACTAGAATTAATCAATATAGGTACTTATTAGTTTTTTTAGTGATGTTAAGTTGTGGAGGTCAGACAGGCAGCAGGTCGCTCCATGTAAAACACTGTTTCTCAGCTGCATTCGGTTAGAATGGAAGCCGACCCCAACGTAGTTGGGAAAAGGCTAGGCAGTTGAAGTTACGGAGTTTTTTAAACTCAGACTCAGAAGAGAATTTCTACATAAAGAGAAAGTTGCCCAATTCAAAATTCAATTAAATAAGGGTAAAGATCAATTACATGCCGCTTTACATGCTTGAATCCCGTTTAATCGTAATTATTACTGTCAAAAATGACTATCAAAATAATACTAAGAAGATATGAAGCTGACATCCCGACAATCGGACAGAATCCAAGTAGATCCATGATCGATCGATCATGTTATGAAGGTCACGGCCATTTGACAGCGTACGCGCATCCATCTTGTCTTGTATCAAGTAATGCCGCCGTATGTCAGATAACTTTTGAATGTAGGTACCTAAGTATTTTTTTCTTTTTTTTCCTGTTCCCATGTTTTTTTGAAGTTGTAGTATTTTCGAGTTTTTTTTTAGTGAACGGGTTTTTATATTTTGGTTTTGAATTTGTTGGCATGTGTTGTAACGTTTTACCTATTTTTTAACCAACTTCAAAAAAGGAGGAGGTTTCTAAATTCAATCGATTGAAAGATTTAAACTTTACTATTTTAGTTCAGTAATGTTCTATTATAATTAACTACTAGGTTTAACTTTCCTCTCCTTGATAGCAAAAAATTAATTTTAACATTTGTTAGAGCAAATATTTTAAGCCACCCTGATACTGCTGCAGCTTTTTCTTCATAAAACTAAAAATTAAAACAAGCCACCCGAAACATACAAAAATCAGGGCCCCTAAATCGCCTAAAATTTACTGGTTGATGACACCCAATCCTCCTTGAAACAATGGACAAGGATCAACAATATACAATGATACACATACTATAGTGTCCAAATACCGTGAATATACCGTGATCCGTAACGAAAGCTATCGACACGGATGGACAAACCAACGTCATTATGGTGGAAAATTCGAATTTTGGCAAAAAACAGAAACAAAAGGGTTTTGTTTGCGATGATACTTTGAAAATGGTCAAGAATTTCAGTGTTCTCAAAGAGGTTTTATGTGTGTTGTATTTGTTATTACTATTGTTAGTTTATAATAGAAAATAGGGGCAATTTCCTTTGATTTATCTCACTTTGTTGAAAAGAACATACCATACATCTATACTAATATAATTAAGAGGAATATTCTCGGTTTGTTTGTAAAAACTCCGAATCTACAGGACCGAATTAAAAAAATCTGTCATCGTTGGTTAGCTAGACTAATCCCAAGTAACATAGACTATATTTTGTCACCGATACAGAAACAAATTATTTCGCACGGGACGCGAGTGAAACCGCGAGAAAACAGTATTACATAAGGTGATATTGTTTTAAACAAATTCACAAAGCTTGCAGGCAATCGTGATTTACGTACACATTGTAACATATAGTAGGTGCCTACGATAATAATGTTTTTCTTGTTCATATAATTTCATATAGAAAATAATCAAGTCCGCTTTCCAATTTCAAATACACGCAGCAGTCGTTTCGATAATGAACAGATTATTACCTCGCCTCAATTATTAATAAAATGATTTTCCAATAATAAACGCCATTTTAACAAACACTAATAATCTGTGACCGTACATTGAAATTAGGGATACCTATGAATTATGAAGTTCGTTGTACGATATTAGGGTGACATCAAGAAGAAATACTAAATGAAGAAACTTAATACTGATGGATATGAATATCGGTGTTCAAGAATAAACTACCTAAAGAAGCCTATGAGTACTTATATACAACATCTCACAAAAGGGTAAGTCTATTGAAATAATCTAGAGACCAAGCTTTGAGCATTCCCTACACATAGGCATATAAAATCGAAATGGTATTGATCGATTCGGTAACCAGACATCGCCCGTAGTTATTCAATCATTTGGAGCAAAGTATTGCATCTTCCAGGCTACCCTTTTGTGTAACTTTAGGCAAAATATTTATTTGTAACATCACAGTGCAGTACAATGAACTTCGTCGCTCATACCAAAAATCTTTTATAAGTACATACAAATGCGCTCTAAAGCCTTTACTCATAATTCACGATAATTTTGCTTCGACAATTTAAATTGTTCTTATACTTTTCGCGTAATGACATGTTTTTGAAGTATTTTTTTGCTTTTGTCATCAAAACGTTGAAAACGATTCGTCATTTAGTGTCAGCGTTTTGAGTAATACATATTTAATTTTTTATGCAGAATTTTTATCTTGAATTTGCATCTGGGAAAAAAATGCTTCACCAAGCAATGATCTGAATAGTTTAAGCATAAGGTTTTCGAATTTAAGGTTAAGTACAGCTTTACTTGCTGGGAATTGGATGGATTGGATTGTTAAAGAGTTTTAATATTTTGTAGTTTTTTTAATGGGAGGATATACATAATACAAATATACTTATGTTAACTTACGCCACTATAGTCCATTATAACCACAATAGTCCTTGTAGTAAAAAGTATAAGTCGGCAAAAAAAATATTATAGAGACCTAAGAGGTTATTAACATAGAGCTTAGTTACTTATTGTTTACAGAAAATTTATTGAAAAACCTGCTATCTATCCTATCTATATAGCAATTACACATACTATACAATAGATGCAATAATTACGAAGCGTGTTACAATTGTATGCAACGATAATGTTATTACAACATACACGTTAAGATGTTTGCGTAGTGATGTTAAATAAGATACCAAAGAGTTACGAACGAATGGATGAATAGCATGCAGGCAACGGTCTAAGCCGTATATGTATGTATATTATATTTTAATCATGTTTTTGAATTCTAAGTCTGTGTTAAGGAATGTTTTAAATACTTAAACCCTGAAAAATTCTATGTTGGTTTCTGTGAGACTTGTTGACAAAGCTGAAATCAACAAATATAAAGCATATAAATCCAGAATAAAACAAGACTAACTATTTCATTTGCTTAAAATTTTCTATTATATGCAACATGATTTGCGCATGTGTGTGTTGCAGTATTCTGGCGGCCAAATTCCTCATAATGCTTGAAGTGAATATTCATTTCCTAACTTCTCCGTGACCGTCTTAAAACGTAAGTAACGTCGGACGAAAACTATTTACATATGTCGCTGTAGCTTGAGACATGTGGTGTCACAAGAGTATAAGGTTGTCTGTATGTCAACTTTGTTTGATGTTTTCCTGTCGCAATTAGTGGAACCACTCCTCAACCTCGTCTGCAGTTAACCTAAAACGTTTAATAGTATGATTTGACTGGTTAAAAAACACAATTATTGCTAATCGTTTCGAAACTAAGATTGCATTGTAATAAGGAAAAAAGTTTATATTATCCTCCTCTACTTATTTATCTTAAACTTCAAATCTGTCATCATCATGTTTTGTTTTACATTACAAAAGATACAGAGGCAAGCACATCATCTACCACAATCTGAAATTTCTTCAATAGATTTTCAACCTAATTACAATAGCGGAAGACATATATTCGATTGGTAAAGACAGATTCTGGTAGGTCGCTGGCGGTCGTCTGTAATTTTTTCAGTCCTTTTTTCCAAGACCTTTGAAAACCAATTTGAGTGCATGCTGTAATCAAACCATTGCATCCGCATCAGATATAAGAAAACACAACAAACGTGAAGATGTTGATGCACGTCTCTTCTCGTGACATTGTGTTTATCTGTGAGACGCCAACTGCCGAATGTGACGGATAACGCGCGAATCACGCGCTTGTGTTTGAACATTTTGTTTCAGTATCACGATTCTTCAGATTGGGTAACGTTATGTGTTCCATTTCATTGTCCATTTAGTGCATTTGTCTATTTTGAGCAAACGTACTCGTTTTCCGCAGTTTCATTCAGACTAAAGATTAAATCATGATTACTCTTTTCTCCCGACCGTGTTCACGGGTAGACTGGGACCTGGTCTACCCGTGACGGTCGGTGCAATTCAGCCGAAACGTCGGGAGAAAAGAGGCATCGTAAACCTTTACAATTTCATCGCGAGTAAGACCCGTTGGTTATCTAAAATATGTGTACAAGTCGCGAAAGTTCAAAGACCTTAATCATGATTAAATTAAGTATTCCATTACCACTTAGAAGACATTTTTCTTTCCTAAGATTTATTGTCATTCTCTGAAATTAATAAATATAATATAATAAATTGTAAAATTAAATGTTTATAGAATGGTTAAATTTTCAAATATTTTTCTTTTGCTTATTAAATAAGAGAGCTCGCTAAGATGGCCTAAGGGCTTAACAATACTCTGTTGCAACCACACAACAACCAATTGCGTATGGTTGCCAGCGATTGCCGGAAAACCATTAGATGTAAGGGAAAACCAACGTAAGTGAAGTAAAAAGGAAAGTAATGCTTTCTAAGAACAATTCCCATACAATGGACGTGTCGTCTGAATGACGTCGACTCAGCCAAGAATATAACGCCTATGACGCAGATACAATGGTGTTAGGTTCTTGAAATATGAATAAAAGTGAAACAAAATCAAAAAATATTTACCTGTAGAATCTACTATCATATTTGACTCAATCTATACTAATATTATAAAGCTGAAGAGTTTGTTTGTTTGAACGCGCTAATCTCTGGAACCCATAGCCCATTTATCGAGGAAGGCTATAGGCTACTGCCGGGTGCGCCGAGTAGATCCCACGGGACGCGGGTGAAACCGCTGGCAGAAGCTAGTATCAAATAAAATAAATGCACTAGAACGGCCTATCATAGTCCAGGCTTCGACATTACAGGGAGTATAGATATCAAATACCTAATATTTAAAAAAAAACTTAGGCTATTGTAGGCTTATTGTTTAATTTTATTAGAGAAGTTCTTCGGTATATTTTACATCAAGTTGTGCATTGCTAGTTAGAAAGTTCTCACACGAAACTAGACAACAAACATTTTTGACATTCATACCAATTTTATCAGACAAACCTATTGCTTAGATAGCGAGCTATCACTCAATATAGTCAACTTAAGTGTGCTGAGTGATATCCCTATCTATCGTTTCAGATAAAGCAACGTTATCTAATCTAAAGCCATTGGTATAACTCTGGTGAAGTGCCAAAACATCAATATTACTTTTCCTTATCGTCTGTGTACTTTCCAAAAGAAAATGTGAGGGAAAAGCTTCGTTGAAAGTGAAATAAAAAAACCCACATCTAGCTATTATGAAGTTCTTATTCTGTAGGCCAATTTCCAGGTACTTGTTCTTTAATCCTTCAATACTCTCTTCAGATATTGGTAAATTAATAACAACCACAATGAATACTTAAAACTGGATGAGACATATCAAATGAATCCGAATCTATGTCCAATATTCTTGGTTCGTTAATAACTTGAGAAATCCATTCACAACTATGTGACCAAGACACTTCAACAATTTGAATCCATCGAGAGTCCTAAATGGTTTGGAATACAGTGACGTCAACAATATAAGGAAATAGGTTTTAAGGTTGTTATTTAAGCTGGATGGAATGTAAGACGTAGTATTAATTCCTGCAAGTGTCATTGATGCACAAAGATGACATAGTCCGTAGTTATTTCCAGTAATTAATTACTAAGGTAAGCGGGCACGTGTACTTGGTCTTTGTGAGTTCATTGTCATAGGTCACTGGGATTCCCTTTGCTGGTATCCGTTCTAATAGTCGCTTTTACTCTGACATCACGTAATCGGTGATGCTGAATCCTTGATTTTCAGGGTTTTATAAGATTGTAACATTGACTGTTTAAAAGGGTCATAAGTGGCACCAAATGGTTCGTGTAATATTACACTCGACGCTGGTTAGCCAGTTTCTTTTGCTTGAACTTGGCTTGACACGCTGCCACGTGTCTAGATAAGAACTTTCGATTTCAATAAAGGCAAATATTATAGTTCTTAAGTTTTGTCCCATAATCAAATACCTAGTGGAACTTTTTTAAAAGAATTCAATTACCTATAAAGGTGGATCCACACATTGCGAGGCATGCGCTCCGCACGGCGCACAACGCATGCCTCGCCAAGTGTGGACCTGTATATTCGTGGCGAGGCAAGCGCTCCGCATGCGCGAGGGCGAGCCAACGTATGTCGGCAAATGCTTCAATATCAAAGTGCCTCAGTGCGAGCATTACGTTAGGTGTGGACGTAGCCGCGCATGCACGTTCGAGGCGTGCGCCGCGTACAATATCAACGCACGCCTCGACTGCGAAAATGAAACTGCGTTTGCTCGGGCCAAACAGCGCGCAGCGTATGCTCGGGCCGATCCAACCCACATAGCAGCAGTCAAGATGGCGCCTTTGCATCGCGTGCGCGTATCCGCTGCTGCTTTTATAATTATTAATTCAATTATTGANCAAAGACCTTAATCATGATTAAATTAAGTATTCCATTACCACTTAGAAGACATTTTTCTTTCCTAAGATTTATTGTCATTCTCTGAAATTAATAAATATAATATAATAAATTGTAAAATTAAATGTTTATAGAATGGTTAAATTTTCAAATATTTTTCTTTTGCTTATTAAATAAGAGAGCTCGCTAAGATGGCCTAAGGGCTTAACAATACTCTGTTGCAACCACACAACAACCAATTGCGTATGGTTGCCAGCGATTGCCGGAAAACCATTAGATGTAAGGGAAAACCAACGTAAGTGAAGTAAAAAGGAAAGTAATGCTTTCTAAGAACAATTCCCATACAATGGACGTGTCGTCTGAATGACGTCGACTCAGCCAAGAATATAACGCCTATGACGCAGATACAATGGTGTTAGGTTCTTGAAATATGAATAAAAGTGAAACAAAATCAAAAAATATTTACCTGTAGAATCTACTATCATATTTGACTCAATCTATACTAATATTATAAAGCTGAAGAGTTTGTTTGTTTGAACGCGCTAATCTCTGGAACCCATAGCCCATTTATCGAGGAAGGCTATAGGCTACTGCCGGGTGCGCCGAGTAGATCCCACGGGACGCGGGTGAAACCGCTGGCAGAAGCTAGTATCAAATAAAATAAATGCACTAGAACGGCCTATCATAGTCCAGGCTTCGACATTACAGGGAGTATAGATATCAAATACCTAATATTTAAAAAAAAACTTAGGCTATTGTAGGCTTATTGTTTAATTTTATTAGAGAAGTTCTTCGGTATATTTTACATCAAGTTGTGCATTGCTAGTTAGAAAGTTCTCACACGAAACTAGACAACAAACATTTTTGACATTCATACCAATTTTATCAGACAAACCTATTGCTTAGATAGCGAGCTATCACTCAATATAGTCAACTTAAGTGTGCTGAGTGATATCCCTATCTATCGTTTCAGATAAAGCAACGTTATCTAATCTAAAGCCATTGGTATAACTCTGGTGAAGTGCCAAAACATCAATATTACTTTTCCTTATCGTCTGTGTACTTTCCAAAAGAAAATGTGAGGGAAAAGCTTCGTTGAAAGTGAAATAAAAAAACCCACATCTAGCTATTATGAAGTTCTTATTCTGTAGGCCAATTTCCAGGTACTTGTTCTTTAATCCTTCAATACTCTCTTCAGATATTGGTAAATTAATAACAACCACAATGAATACTTAAAACTGGATGAGACATATCAAATGAATCCGAATCTATGTCCAATATTCTTGGTTCGTTAATAACTTGAGAAATCCATTCACAACTATGTGACCAAGACACTTCAACAATTTGAATCCATCGAGAGTCCTAAATGGTTTGGAATACAGTGACGTCAACAATATAAGGAAATAGGTTTTAAGGTTGTTATTTAAGCTGGATGGAATGTAAGACGTAGTATTAATTCCTGCAAGTGTCATTGATGCACAAAGATGACATAGTCCGTAGTTATTTCCAGTAATTAATTACTAAGGTAAGCGGGCACGTGTACTTGGTCTTTGTGAGTTCATTGTCATAGGTCACTGGGATTCCCTTTGCTGGTATCCGTTCTAATAGTCGCTTTTACTCTGACATCACGTAATCGGTGATGCTGAATCCTTGATTTTCAGGGTTTTATAAGATTGTAACATTGACTGTTTAAAAGGGTCATAAGTGGCACCAAATGGTTCGTGTAATATTACACTCGACGCTGGTTAGCCAGTTTCTTTTGCTTGAACTTGGCTTGACACGCTGCCACGTGTCTAGATAAGAACTTTCGATTTCAATAAAGGCAAATATTATAGTTCTTAAGTTTTGTCCCATAATCAAATACCTAGTGGAACTTTTTTAAAAGAATTCAATTACCTATAAAGGTGGATCCACACATTGCGAGGCATGCGCTCCGCACGGCGCACAACGCATGCCTCGCCAAGTGTGGACCTGTATATTCGTGGCGAGGCAAGCGCTCCGCATGCGCGAGGGCGAGCCAACGTATGTCGGCAAATGCTTCAATATCAAAGTGCCTCAGTGCGAGCATTACGTTAGGTGTGGACGTAGCCGCGCATGCACGTTCGAGGCGTGCGCCGCGTACAATATCAACGCACGCCTCGACTGCGAAAATGAAACTGCGTTTGCTCGGGCCAAACAGCGCGCAGCGTATGCTCGGGCCGATCCAACCCACATAGCAGCAGTCAAGATGGCGCCTTTGCATCGCGTGCGCGTATCCGCTGCTGCTTTTATAATTATTAATTCAATTATTGAAAAGAAAAGGAAAGAAAAAAGTCGTCGTCGTTGGTGGGTTAAAAAGTTCCTCCGCCTGCGTTATGAACACGGAAATAAGCTTTTCGATGATCTCTCATTTGAAGAAAATAACTCCAATTTTATACACATAGCTGAAGAAGATTTTAATTTCCTCTTGAATGCTGTGGAGCCTATACTGATAAAAAAG
>NWSH02000556.1:3919556-3929607 GCA_002382865.2 Heliothis virescens
TATTTAAGCGGCGGCCATCTTGGATTTTGATTTTGTATACTGCACTGTATTATACTTATCAAGCCCTTTCATTTGATATCCATAATCCATATTGATGGGATTAAAAAAGTAAGTTGTCCGCCATACTGTAGCGGCGGCCATCTTGGATTTTGATTTTGTGTACTGCACTGTATTATACTTATCAAGCCCTTTCATTTGATATCCATATTGATGGGATTAAAAAAAAAAAACTAAGTTGTCCGCCATCTTGTAGTGGCGGACATCTTGGATGTACAATATTATTGAATATACATAATTGTATTGTCACCGGAATCAAAGGCGTATACCAAATTTCAGATCAATCGGTTGACGGAAAGAGGGTGAAATTTCACTTACTAGATTTGACGCACGAACAAAACAAACGGGGTGACCTAAATAAAACCGTTTAAAAAAAACCGNCATCTTGGATTCACAATAATATTGAATATGGATTATTGTATTGTCACCAGAATCAAAGGCGTATACCAAATTTCAGATCAATCGGTTAACGGGAAGAGGGTTAAATTTCAATTACAAGATTTGACCCAAACAAACAAACACCCTGACCTAAATAAAACCGTTTAAAAATAAAATATCTGCTATTAGCATCCCAACATATAAGCAGGCACTCCTGTCCTATAGAGCGCACGAAACGTCTTTATCTTACTTATCTCCAACGAATGTCTTGATACCATCGACGCAAGCGCAGATTTTGCAATACCCTGAACTGAAGTGCATTGTACTGCCTCACCCTAGCAAAATGTTGCCATTTTATATGTTATACTTATTGTGTTAAGCTTATGTTTTGAATATTAATTTGGATTTTTATCAGATATCTATGAGAATTCCTGCGGATTAGCATGAGTGGATAGTGTTTGCATTAGCGGTATCAATGATGGTGTCTTTTTGAGGTCTGTTTAAAGTAGCCATCTTTAGACACTTAGAGATTGAATCTTCTGTATTCTTATTCATCTCTTAAATATCAGGTTCTCTGATGCTATCCTTCTTCTATAGCTCCTTCTTTAAGTTAGTCTGCTTCTATCTTTGTTTTCGTGAAGAAAAACTTATTTCAAACTTAGTTTCTGAATAGCAAGTGAGTAAGGACTAACCGATTAAAATATTTTAAACTTCTGAGGAATGGGGTACGAAAAATAATAATTTTAGATAATTATTCAATTAATAATTAAAGGGGCTTGACACTTTTATTAACCCTATTGATTTGTCATTTCATCATTAGTTTCATTTAATATTTTTTTCAATTTTAACGATATAAGAAGGTACTTTGGGGCCAAGATTAATAATGATGACTAAAATGAAGCTTTAGTAATTTTTCATGCCTTGTTATAGGATTTGTTTAGAATCAAAATAAACGTCAGTAACTACCTATTCATCTGAAGTTACAAATTAATACTCTCCGGGTATCCTGCTGGGCCAATAATGATGGATCTGTTGTGTTTATTTGAATGGTAAAATATTACTTTTGGGGTGAGTCACGTAATGGTAAATATTGTATAACGTTTCCAAAGATTTTGAAACTCAAGAATTATATTTTATTTAATGGAAATACTATTTTGATGTAACCCGATAATAATAATATTTGAGAGATAGAATGATTTCTTGACAAACAGTTATTATTTTTTTGTAGTCGATTCTATAGATCATTTATTTACACTAAATACTAACTGAAACGTTATACTTCCTACCTTAAAAAATACTACAATGGCCGCAACTTTAAAAAAAACTTCAAAACTTCATTCACAACTCGAAATAATAGAACTTCGTTCTCAATACATTCACAATACAAGAAACAAAGCACCAACGGGGTGCTAAAATCCCGCTGTTCTAAAGCACCCATATTGCATTAAGCAGCATTTTACCGGCCCGATGTCGCAACAATAAGTAAAACAGTTGCACGATAGTATCGCATTGTAAGCCATGTTAGTTGGTAGGTACATGTCGGACGACTTTCGCAAATGCTACCGAACGACTTAATAATTGTCTATCAAAAGTAGTAAGAATTAGAACGTAGGAATAATTATGGTTATTAGACAGTGGTTTAGTTTGTGCTTTATTTGTTTGTTGCTGTAATCCTAACTAACTAACATTATTAAGGAGAATGCCGATCGTTTTCATGATAAATCTTAAGAAAGAAAATTGACGTCATAATATGCTACTGTATAGTAAAGTAATATTAATTATATCATTTGATTTGCTAACTAACACTTGACTCCCAGATGAGTCGCCAAAAGTTGTTTTTTTTAAAGGTATAACAGGTATTATTAATATGATAAATATTTTATGAAAGACGATAAGAAAAATCGATAAGCAATCACCAATCTTTCAATCACATTCTCCGAATTCATAAAATTCAATATCCCTGAACTTCCATTTTCCTTATAACAAAAACGATTTCACACACCTACTAACCAAATATAGTTATACTAATGAATATTACATCAATACTTAATATAGAGCATAGGAACAACAGCACTTACCTCTTCCTATACAATTACATTAGAATCTATACTAATATTACAAAGCTGAATAGTTTGTTTGTTTGTTTGAACGCGCACATCTCAGGCAATACTGGTCCGATTTGAAAAATTCTTTCAGCGTTAGATAGCCCATTTATCAAAGAAGGCTATAGGCTACTTTTTATCCGGGTGCGTCGAGTAGTTCTCATGAGACGCGGGTGAAACCACTGGCAGAAGCTCGTCTAAAATACAGGGAAGTTGGAAGGAAGGAATCTCATAGTTACATGTACTGTATAATAATTTGTCCGCATTAGGGTCATGGCTGATTGTAGCGGCACCGCTCCAACCCGGCAAATAACGTGTCATTTAAATTTGAACTTTAAATCGCATGACGTATGATGTATTTCATAACGTCAAAACAAAAAAGCTGACGGCGGGCTGTCAGCGCGCGGTTTCCTATCTGACAACTCACGTTGTTATGAAATATATCATACGTCATACAATTTAATGTTCAAATTTAAATGACACGTTATTTGCCGGGTTGGAGCGGTGCCGGTACAATCAGCCATGACCCTTAGTCTTCACTCAAACGTGAAGTCGTGTTCGTGATATCTAACATTAGCAACGTTACAATATGTATTGTAATTAGCAGCTCACACCTTCACTTCGTTATTTTCTTACTGGATCACGCATTACTATTCTGTAGACTAAGAATAGAAGAAATTATTCTCATTGTGTTTTTGCCTTGAATTTGTTGTTGCACTTTGCCATATTTATCTGATAATTTATCTTACCTACATTAAATGACACATTGTTCAAAAATCTTTAATGTCTAAGAAAATTATATTCACAGCCTACTCAGTTCAAGCATTCACCTTAAAGATAGATAGATTATTCTTTTTTGGGCACCATAAGAATAAATAATGCAATGGACGGTATAATCTTTCGGAATGTGGATTAAGAAGAAACATCTAAAAACAACAATATTCATCATAGGGAAAAAGACTAAATAAAAGATAAAATTGACGCAATAAATCCACAGCTCTCATATTGATATGACGTCACCAAGATCAATCATCCTATCAGATAAATCATTGGCATCAGAATCACTGATACTGAAGAACCTAAGACATTACAAAGGACAGATAAAGAAGAAGCATTTCGACAGCCAAGATAACATTGCTTCGAGGAAACAATAATGTTTAAGAATGCACTGAATCATGTACAGAATGAGAATAAGGACAATGCATATTCATAACTAAAAGAATGTTCTTTTTATAATTGTCACTAATGGACTATAGAGAAAACTAGAACTGATCACCATTCTGTGATAAAAGAGTCAGCATTTTTTAGCTCGCATTCGAAATATGCAGTAGCTTAAGACAGTCATAAATCTAAGAATGATACAAATTATGACATTCTGAAGACCAGCAAACATGCTATAAAGTTGACAATAGTAATAATTAGATTAAGACTCTTGTGATGAAACTGAACAAAATAATCTCTTGCTAATTAATGCTACGTATTTGCATACGTTAGGTAGACTGCGTAAAATGCATCTTCATGTTAGTCAAGATAAAGAAGAAAGTGACAATAACAATGCGAGAATTTCCATGAATGATCATGACAATTGAGAATTTTCTTGTACAATGAGCAAAAAGTAAAAACTTCACAAAAAAGGTCATTTAGTAGAAATTTAAGAATCTGGTTTACCAAAGCTAATTCAATTTTTGTATCACACAGTGAAGAAAGCGGTAGTATCTAAAATTATGGGAATTGATTTGATTTAAAAGCAATAGTTATGCTCACGCGATCGCCCGATGATAGTTTTAGTGCGCTCACGCCGTTCGGAAAATTTCGTTCACAGATCATTAGAGTTTTGATTTAACTGTGTGATCCAGTTTTGAAGACTTTCTAGAACACCATCTTTTGATAGTAAAATTTTACGCTTTCACTGTAAAATTACTGAAATGTTTTCGATGACAAATGCAACTTCTTTTATACGATTGCGAGATATTGTTCAAGGCATGGGTGAAACAGCTACTCTATTTATAAAGCTTTTAGCATACTTTGAATATTAGTGAAAAAAGGTTCTAAACACCAAACAATATTGTTTTAACTAATCTTCAAAAGCCATTAGACGACGTGGTAGGTCCTAAAGCGTCAACAGATTTCACGGTGATCCCTCCACCGATTGACAGCAGAGGTGCGTCGGGAAGGACACAATGGGAGACCATTACACAAATGTCCTATTATCTCATAATACGTCTCGGGTTACGCCGGGTTACCTCGCAATAGTACGTCTTTAAGATGAATTGATTTGGATTAGGAATGCAGGCGGGGCTTGACACAGGACGTTTGGGGACGTTGACGCCGAATTTGGAATCTGAAGCGACCGATATTCTTGGATCGAGGAGTTTCATCATCCATTACGAGTTTTCTGGAAAGATATTCATGAATTTAACAAAGTAAATATTCTATGGATTTAATCAAAGTGTCAAAATGACCCATGTATTGTGCCCTAATAGTCTTAAATAGTTGATTATTAGAATTGTACTCCGAATATGATTGACAGGCAGTCTTGTAATCAAAGAAATAACTATGTCAGTATGTCTCTTGTTGCTGTAATGGTTGCAAAGGAAATTGGTAACTTGAGTACATAAACGGTTAGCTAACATCCTGCCAGAACTTGCACACGTTGATATTTTATTGTTATAAACTTACGTAACGGCTGAAGCTCGAGTTAATGTCAGGAGAGATGTTGGTCTATTGATAGACATTGACATTTCGCAAAAGGGAGACTCTGCTAGGCTAGGCTTAGTCACTATGCCGGATACCACTGACAAAATAAACTGTTATACTAAAATCATACTTGCATGGTTTTTTTAGACATTTGGCAAGTGTATGAGACTATATTCCAATGCTTATAATATATTGAAATCTTATTTAAAAAACGTAGAAGAAATTATCGAACTCGTATACGTGTTATTGGCTTCAAAGCAGTGACAAGTCTTCGACCACGACTGGAATTAAAGTGACTAGTTGACAATCCAGAAATTCTTTCTACCAAAAAATCCCATTTATACAAAATTAGTTCCACGCATTGTCAAAGATACCTACATTCCAATGTTCGTCTAACTCTGGATAATACTTCAAATAGTTTTACGAAGACCTCGAAAGTTGGATCTTAGTTTCAAGTAGAATCACTCAATGAATAGACGACTATAAAATGTCGGCGACAGTGATTAGTTATGTCTCGCCAAGGAGTCAGACAGCGGCAGTCTTTTAAGTCCAACCATAAAAACTGTTTGGCCAACATTGGCACCAATACTAATAATCACTGGCGCCAATATTTACTACAACTCTCCCTGACAACTGTTGCTTGCGCAAACATTTGGCCAATCATTGGGACTAACTTTCTTTCACCGTAATTAGTCATAACAAAATGCCGGCTCAAGTAGTTTTTATTACTATCAAACATTAATATCGATTCATATAACCTGGAGAAAGTTACGTTATTAGAAAACTGTCTAGCAGTTGATTAGGATGTAAACTTACGTAATTAAAAGAAATGTTCTATAGCATTTATCAAATTAATTATACGTCTAGTCTCAAATTGACTGTCTAAAGAGTCACAAAGAGTTATGATTAAGTATTACTTCGAATTCGGAAAGTATTAATTAATAGTTTAGCATCTATAAAAACTCAATTAAAAGCTTTATTAAATTTTAAGATTGTAAAGAGTATTATTACGGCAATAACAACAACAGATGGGGATCAAACACAAGTTATTTAGTACAAAATGTACTTTACCGACGGATCCTAGGAAGTAAGAAACATAATACTAAATGTATTAACGATGAGAGGAACCGTCTGCCAGACACATGTGGGGATTCCGATGGAAGCTGCCCGATAAACAGTACTTAACATGAACTGAATCAATAGCCTGATTCAAACAAGTTTTATTATCTAGACAGGCTTGCTTACATAGTAATGAACATTACTGGGAAATGTCACACAGTATCTGCTGTTGCCTGACCTGATAACTTTTTAAATGATTCAACTACTGTAAAAAATATAACAGAAAAAACCCAAGACGCCGTTCAAAAAGTAGGAAAAGATAATGATCACAGTAGCAAAGAATATTCGTTAAATCACAGCTTCTGGTGTGAAGGTTAATTTTGCATTGTTAACAAAGAAGAATGCAGATAAAATGATCGTTAAGTCTTTTCATGATTAATGACGGATCAAAATAACAATCACCGGACAATAGTCATCTCTAAAAAGTATGTTAAACAAATTATTCAACCTTTGTTCCGGACACATCTCAATAACGCAGCGACCGTTAAAGGAGCATTCGAACTATAATTTTTGAAAATAGAAAAAGACTTTAATAAAAAACCATCATTCTTCTCTTGTCCAAAGATACCACCCCAAAATTGTACAATGACATAGATAAAAGTGCAAAAGTAAACATGGAAGCAAAGGCGTCATTAAAGCGACACGGTGATGATAAAAAATTGAATCGTGGTAGGGGACAGTGCGACAAAGGTCGTTTCAAAACCCGTGGGAATGATCAGCCCGTAGGGAATTTGCATCGCCTATCTTGCACTAGTAGTACGTATGACGATGAATAAAATACAAGTAAGTATTGTTGTTTAGAAGATGGTAATGAAACGGAAATATTTGCCATTGTTGTCATTGTTAGGAGTTACTTAGCGGTTAGGTGGGACCGGTTTTTAAGTAACTACGGAATATGTATATGATTAGATAGATGGAAAGGTTTGATTGCTTTAATTTTTTATGTCTCACCAGCTAGTAGTTAGTATTCATGTTTCGAAATCCCAATGTGCAAAGACTTCTTACTTTTTTTTATTTGAATAATAATTTTGGGACTGGTTGTTGCAATTCTTGAATTAAAATTATCACATTGGCAATACATTTACTTTTCAATTCTAACTTTCGTCTAGTATTATCTACAAGGTTGATTGAGTGGCTTTCTGAACTACCAACACCAGCAAGTATATGTTTGGCCAATATGTCATTAACCTTCCAGAAATTGCTAATTCTCTCACTCATCAAATGAGCTATTCAAACCTTTGTCGTTAATCTCCCTGTAATGATGCAAACTACGGTAATGAGGGATTACCAAACAATACCGTAAACTTCCACCGTATCCAAATGGTACCGATGTAGTGTTAGGCAAATTACCATCCGCGGTTTTGAAACCAGGCGTATAGGCAAGTACGAAAGGTTTTGTAACGAGGCGTAAATCGGCATGCACTTCATTAGCTCACATTATACAGGATAATGAGGCAATTATAGCATACAATGGCAATAAATATTACTTCGTTTTGTTAATTTTCTTGGTGTTTACCGCATAAAGCGTAGGCGATTTGCAGTTTGACGTAAATATTTGCGACATGACTTAATCGTTGGCTGTGATTTTGAATATATTAGCCGTTTATGTTTATTGTTTTGGTGTCATTCCCACTGTATTAAGTAATTATTAGCACACTATCAAATAGGTATTAACTACCTACAGAATTCGTTTTATATTCAGAATAGGTGCTGTACCGATTGGATAAAATATAAAGAGAGACTATTATTGGCGGAACCTGGAGAAAGAAGGAAGGAAGGAAAGAGTACTGTAAAAAATAATTCTGAAAATATTAAGTGTCTGAGTACATGCGTACTTACTTCAAGTGCATTAGTAGTTCAGCTGGAAGTAAGCTCAGATTTTGTCACAAAAATATTAAATGAGGATACTACCAAGTGTATAATATTATTTCTTTAGAAATGTATTAAGGGAAGGAGCGTGTCCCCGACACAAGTATATACAATACAGTTACAGTACAAAATTGGGGATACATTAAACCTATTTTTATTTATTTTTAAGTGTCCTCATTTCATTCCGAAGGCGAAATGAGGTCACGTGACATATTTAGGTGGAAAAAAAATACTCTCCGCAGACTAATTACTATAAGAAACACATGAACTGCGCCCTATTTAAGCCGCGTCCCACGCAAATTGTTACAGTCCTGTTAGAGTCAACTGAGACAAATTATTTAATTTGTATTCGTAATTGCTGGGCTGATGGTCTGACCTACGCATGCTTAGAATTGCAATAATTGCTGTAATGGTTTACGATACACATGGCTGTGACTCAAGAAGCTTAGTCTATGGGCTTTTGCAAATGGTCGAACTTGGTCGTCGCTTGTTTTTGATGTTTTAAAATTATTTAGTAAAATTACTGTTTTTTTTAATCTTTCAAGGTACCTACTTAAGAAACGGCTTGTGCGATGCTTTTTTCGCTCATATTTGGCTAGATAGAATCTTCAAAAGTATTTATCTATTTATTACTTCTCAATTTAGTTTTGCGATTAAAGATTGCATTTGTCATTAGTTCCATATAAATTATTAGGTGCCACCAGCGTTTACCCACGTCCCGTGCGTTCCTCGATAAATGGCTATCTAATACTGAAAGATTTCTTCAAATCGAACCAGAAGTTCCTATGATTTGCGCCTTCAAATAAACAAAATTTTATACATGTCTTTCAATCTTTAATCGCAAAACAACGGATCGGTTATAGAAATCCGCCGTCACTGCTAGAAAATCTGGTCAAACCAACGAGGAAGGTTTAAAGTCTTTGCCAGTTTAAAACCTACGAGGCATGTTCAATGATTACCTCCTTATGTAATGAGTTAGATACTGAGGAACTTAAAACGTAATAGTAATTATGAACTTTAATCTATCATCTAGAAATTGAGGGAATTATCGATAAGTGTCTGAATATACAACCTTTTCCTTTTCCTCCGACAAGTTCCTGAAATGACGCAATTTCTATAAGGGACCTTGCGCTTTTGACGTTTCTTTATTTAATCTGGTCTTTACTTCCTACTAGTAGTGGAAGTCCAGTGAACAAAAAACCTAAAAGATGTATGAAGATCAGAATTAAAAAATACGCCGATCAGGTATCGTTTGACCTTTTGAAAAACTTCTTTTTCCTAATGTACCCATACATATATTATATTTCTTAAGGCCGTACCGCGAAATTTTTCAATTTAGATAGCTCCGCCCACTGCACCCGCTTCCACCCGCGCGGCTCTCGCGCCCCGCAAGCTACACTCGTCACTCGGTGTTTAAAATTTGAAATTCGCGCCAATCGCACTACGTCGGGGTCAAGTGCGGTCAGCACAACCGAACAGGGAAGATATAGAGTGGCGACTTATATTTTATTTTTTTCAATCGATATAATTTGTTGTTGTACCACAGTAAAAAAGTAATGTTCCCGCCTAGCTTCTAAACTAATGATCTGATTTTGATGCGGTTTTCAATAACGGGTTTGTCTTCGATGAGTTCATGTTCTTAGACAGGTTTCATGGCTGTAATTCACTAAGGGGCGCCACAATATTAGTGCAAACAGCAAAGCAATGTTCCCACCTATCTTCTAAACTAATGATCCGATTTTGATGCGGTTTTCAATAACGGGTTTGTGTTCGATAAGTTCATGTTCTTAGACAGGTGTCATGGCTGTAACTCACTAGGGGGCGCCACA
>NWSH02000556.1:3932978-3962363 GCA_002382865.2 Heliothis virescens
TAATGCTTCCTACCTATCGTCTAAACTTTATTAGATTCAGGTATTTCTTCATGACTGTTGTTGGCTGCTATTATTGTCAGTGTTGCACAAGTTTTCTATACCAAATGATTTCTGCAACTAAATAACGTTGAAAGGACAATGGGCAGATTGGTACACCCCACCAATAGCGATGAGATATATATCATTAGATAGGCCTTTTTAAATGGAAACAATATTTACTATGACAGCTTTGCTGAAATGTTTGTCCGTTTTGAGATATAGATCAAAAAGTATGCAAAAAGTAAGACTTAATTATCTGTTGATTTCTCAAGTTTTTAATGCCAAATCTAAGTACTACTAGTCTAAGTATTCTAATACTACTTGCTGTGGCCGTCAGAGTCCATAATAGCTACAATGATTTAACATTTCCACTTTGTACCTTAGATACCCACCGTAGGTATAAGTGGATATTGGGCGTAATGATACACCCCACCATAGCAATATCATATACATCGTTGGATAGTTCTTTTTAACTGAAACAACATTTACCCAGTCACCAATGTTGAAATGTTCGTCCATTTTTAGTTATAGTCAAAAACAGTGTAAAATTAACACCGAAAAGATACCGAAAATATTAAGTGTTAAATGGAAATCTAAGTACTACTAAGTGTAAGTATTCTTAGTGCCTACAGTTTCTGCTGTACCCGTCAGAGTCCATAATAGCTACAATGATCCTACATTTTCACCTCGTGCCGCAGGTACCTTATAACTGGGTATTGGGCGTATGAATACACCCCACCAATAGCAATGGCATATACATCGTTGGATAGGTGTTTTTAACTGGAACGACATTTACTATAACAGCTTTGTTGTAATGTTTGTCTGTTCTGAGATATAAATAAACAAACAAAAATTAATACCCCAACGTAATATTATTTGAGTACTGCCTCGTGGTCTAGTTGTCGCATAGCCGACTTCTGTGCACGAGGTCTCGGGTTCGACCTCCCGGGTCGGGCGAAATCGCTTTGTGGGTTTTCGTAACTTTCACAAAGCAGCCTGTTGGAAGTTGGTGATTGATACACCCGTGCATCGGAGAGCACGTTAATGTCGGTCTTGCGCCTGATCTCTCTCCGGTCGTGTCCGGATTGCCGTCCCATCGGGTTATGAAGTGAGGAATAGGAGAGTTCACTGTGTCTGCGCAAGTGCCTGTGCACTGCTGGCTGATCTCATAAATGAAACCAGCCGCCGTGGCCGGCAATCGGCTAGAACGCCCATAATTATTTGAGTTTTTTATGAAAAGTAAACACCAATGTCGTTGTTTCTTATGTTGTATGAATTCAAATTGTCATAAAAGGATAACAAGATAAAATGGCGATTGTTTACTCCAGAAATAATAAACTAAACTGAAAAACTAACAAGAATATTGCAATAAGACAAAAAAACCGACGCAATAGACCGACAAGTGAAACAATAGCTGTTGATTTTCTATACAGATGAGTAGTGGAAGTGGTGAAATGGCCGATACAAACGGGATTTTAACTGCTTCGTCAAAAATATTTTAATAGGGCTAGCTTCTAGCTAGATTAGGTGTTCCATAAAAATGACCCTCAAATGAGATTATTTAACTTGATTAAAAACTCTAATATATATTATGTTGGTATTAATTTTTTACATTGTTTTTTATCTATATCTCAGAACAGACAAACATTACAACAAAGCTATTATCACATGAGTAGAAAAACGGAACAGAGACTAAGCTTCTTAAGAACGTGCAAAATTGTTACCTATTTTGGTAGGGTTGTCACTATGGTTAAGACAAATTGAACAAAACATTTGTTAAATAGTTTTATAAGTTATAACGCAACAAATAAAAAGCAGTCGGATTGAAACTCCTCCTTTTTTTGAAGTCGGTTTAAAAGACGTAGGTATAAAAAATTCAGCTTAATCAGACGTCGGAATAAGTTCAAATCTTTACTTACAATACTTAAACTTAACCACCTGGTAGGTTGGGTTGTAGTAGGTAGGTATGTACACACTACAATACATACATACTTACAAATGCTAAACTTGTCATAATAATGAAAGGTAAAACAAACCGTTTACAATTCTCTTCTTGTTAAAAAAGGACCTAATAAAATAAACGCAAGTGGGTACTTGAAAAGTAATAATCAAAATATTTACTCACTAATCGTACATACTCCTTGGGATAGTTGAAGTATGATATATTTTTAGTTTTTTCTAGTGTTATTCATACACACAGTACAATAAACCACCATTTTTAACAAAATATTACGTTTAATATGTAAAAATATTCAAACTTGCAACTAAAAAAACAGATAACGTGCGTCGCACCAACGACCCTGAGAGTTGTCAACTGCCTGTGCAAGCGCAAACCGGTCTTTTCCCAGAATCGCTGCGTACGCGACAAGCGGCCAGTGGTCACACACACATGCCCCGCGTACTTGAGTAGTGCAATCGATTCGCGCGGTTGTTTTGAAGCTTATTCTCTGTTCCTTTTTTTCTACTCATGTGCTATTATAGTAAATGTCGTTCCAGTTTAAAAATACCTATCCAGCGATGTATATGCATTGTTATTGTGGGGTGTATCATTACGCCCAATACCCAGTTATAAGTACCTACGGTACGAGGTGAAAAAGTTACATCTTTGTAGCTATTATGAACTCTGACGGGTACAACAAAGTAGTACTTAAAATACTTATACTAGTAGTACTTAGATTTTCCATTTAACTCTCAATATTTTTCCGGTACTAATTTTTACACTGTTTTTTGACCTCTAACTAAAAATGGACAAGCATTTCAGCATAGGTGTCTTAGGAAATGTTGTTCCAGTTAAAAATACCTATCCAACGACATATATGTCATTGCTATTGGAGGGGTGTACCAGCTTTCATATATTTGTGCCCATTGTCCTTTACTAACATTTTGTAAGGGTAGGCACTTAATTCAATATTATATCGATTAAAAAATCACTCACTTTTCCTTAATATTTGTTGATGGAACAGCATCTAAGTCACATATCGTATTTGTTTCTGAAATAATCTGTTCGTTTTGTAAATTTCTCCTAAAAAACAATAAAAGTTTAACTTTAATAATATTGAACAAAAAAAACAACTTCTCCATGATTTACTGTTCTAATATTGACATGCAATATCTAACTTCACCATTGTAAAGATTAGGTTGCTTTAGGTACACTATGTGCACGTTACTGTGTTCATAACAAAGACTATACTTTATGGTTCATAATAAACCCCCCTCACACTCTCCGCCACCCGCTGATACTCGGAATTTATGTATGCGCTGCGCAATGTTCCGTGATAACAAATTACATTATACTAAACTACTACTATACTATATATTTTACACCTAAATTTATAAATTACAACGTCCTTACAACTAATTTATTACATCCACAATATGTTACACCTAATATTGTTGCACGATAAAAGTTAAATTGAATTTGCCACAGCCGGAGCTACAACGGCATAGGTCCGACCTCGACGAGGGCTACAGCCGGACTGGCTCCGTCGCCGTTCACATTCTATATTATCGTTAGAGCACTGGCAATAAGTCTAAAATTGCGTTGTATTTGAAACGATCGCGCTCGCTAAGATAGTGTAAAAATCTAAAAACTTAATTTAAAAAAGTATGGTATTAGTTATGGTATTTATACTCAACATAATTTTAGATATTGATGTTACGAATATATTTGAGTAATTTTGAAGCATATAGATAGTGTAATTTCCTTGTAGTATCGAAAATAGTCATTTTTTAGAGGTTTTTTCGAAATTAAATATGATCGAGCCAAATTTTCAGAATCGTGTTTTTGAATCAGTATTCTCCGAGATAAAAGTATAAATTTACCTATATCAAATTTTCAGACCTATTGGCTGGCTGGTAGTCCTACCATTTCACATGTAAAGTGATGAAAAATTTCGCGGTACGGCCTTAATACAGCTGACACTATTCTTATATGTACAATATACATACTTACATAAAAAAATTGGTCCTCACTATCATACGTTATTGTTAGATCTTTTCACACTAAACATTATTCAGGTGGACGCCCTGCAGCATCAAAATCTTGGAGATCACCCTCCTACATATGATGACAAATATTTTCCTCTTCGTTATAAGTAATGCAATTATTATAGATCAGGAAGACGATAAATTCATAATGTAATGTTTTAATTGAACGTCACTATTTAATCTAAAGCAATCTCTGTAGATAGGTATGTGATTATAAAATTATCAACAGCAATTAAAAGTTAGTGAGCAATACAAAAGATCGTTAACAAGGGATATCATTTCTTACATCCAGGAAGTTACTTCCTTTTAAAAGCTTTCAAAATAACGAGGCGCTTCTTTATTTGATTCCATTTTTTTAGATATGTGCTACGAGACTAATGGTGAATATGAAATCTACCAGATCTTAAATGGTGAACACGTCTGGGAAAACAAAATTTGGAAGACGCAGCCTGAAGTTTTCCTGAAACCGAGGCGGTGAGTGTAATTACGCCTCTGTTCAACAGAATATGAGTGAATATGAGGTGCAACTTTACATCGAAACACGGATTGCCTTCCAAAAACTTTAATCTTCACCCCATGCAAGTTATAAATCTTTATCAGTTACTTTGTTACCCAACAACGTTGCTATTCGTTCACCCCTATGATATTATCAGCTATCAATATGTTATCTCACAAATCTTGGATTTTGTGGAACTGTCAACTGTCAGTTGTGTTAGAAAGGTCGGCTTACATCGCGCAGACTAATGGTCATGGCACATTGTACCGGCACCGCTCCAACCCGGCAAATAACGTGTCATTTCAATTTGAACATTAAATTGTATGACGTATGATGATGGGTTGGAGCGGTGCCGGTACAATGTGCCATGACCCTAAGACTTGGATGCAAGTACAGTACAGATGCAGCTCTTTTTATGTCTTAGTTGACTTTATACTTAGTGAGAGAGCAAGGATTTAAAAGAACATATTTCCTTGGAGAATTTGTGTAAGTATGCTAACATCGCCTAATAGGCTGTAATGTTTTACTTATCCAATAAAGTTTTAAAGAGCACGCAGGATATTGTTGATTACTGTTACAATAGATTATAACTTCACGCAAACAAATCCATTAAAAACAGTTAATCCAGTTGTTTATAACTGACCTTTTTTAAATACCAGGCTAGCAATTAACTTTGTCTTCAGTCTATGTCAGGGATCGATTATTGTGCGATGACATTATGATAGTAAAACGTAGGGTAAAAGTTATGTACATCTTTTTTTACCTCTTTTTTCATACAATGCTTGTTTTTTTTAAATAAAAGTAAACAAAGGTTCATAATAATATAATAGGAAAAAATATATTTCTTAACTACAATCTGAAGCCATTATTTTCAATCTACAATACACATAGATAGGTCTGACTTATACCATAACAATTATATTTATAACTTCCAATTCCACATATTGACCAAATCATCATACTCCACAGCAGCAATATATCAGTGTACCGTCAAATGGACAGTCACTGTACTCACACGAGAACAAATGACTAACGAGGCAGTGACATGTAAACCGTCCCGTGCAAGTGAAAGTCCCAGCTGGCGTACCTCCCATTCATCACCCGACAACAACCGTGTAGGAGTGTGGTATCACCACTGTACAGTAGGGACAGAAGGTAAGATCATATAGAATAGGTTGCGGGATTGTTTGACAGAGTTACCGTGGTTCTGGTACACAAAGGGCTCCAGAAGAAACATGATGGGTTCTAGATAGTAAGAGTCTGACGCTTCCACAGAAGGAGGGGTAATTTCGTGATTTTCCACTAATAGCAAAAAAAAGTAACATAGAATAAGGTTACTTTATTTTGAATTTAAAGAACGATTAATAATGCCTTGTTTTGGATAGCACATAAATCGGGTTTAGTATACTAAGCGAAGTTAATTAATTGGACTGCATTCTTTAACAGCTTGCATCTACGATTAAGCAAAACGTTAGCTAAATGATGTTCAAGAAAAAAAAATCACACCATAGTAACTATTTACTGCATGTAATGGTAATTAACAACCATCCTAATCCTGGTAAAAATATTGTGAATAATTATTATTTAACTATAAAGACTTTGCATTATCTCTAATCACAGAAGTACACACATATACATACAATTGAAGTGCTAGTGGCCAAAAATGTACAACCTACCGTCAAGGGTGCTCATAAGCCAGCCCATATTACTCTTCTCAGTTCGGCGATTGTATGAAATAGACCTTCTGTATTTCTCAGTCATGTGTCGCCAAAGGTCCATTAAGCCATCCATCTGTCCATCTACAGCGTTAGATTCCATTATTCTGTAAACGATGTTGCAATACGGAACCCAACCGTTTACAATTGAGTTTCGGAAACATTTATGATGTTTGGGCAATTTTAGCGCTGTTATTGCTTACACAGATAATTTAAATCGCTTTTGTGGCTTCGTTGGTAATAAATCGATGATTTTAGAACCTTCGAATGAAATAAATATTTTATTTGTGTGATAACTGATCTTATGTTACGTTACGCAATTTATAGTATTGTGATTAACAGTAGGTTAAAAGTTCGTTAAAGTAGCTTTTTTACAAAAGCAAAAGTTTGGACGTATTTACCTTAGAGTTTTTTTTTTCGGAAAATACGGAAGAAATATACAACATTTTGTTCTAAAATAATAAAAGCAGATGAATTATTACTTAAGGTCGTAACAACAGCTAAAAAAAATCTTGCGTGTTTACTCAAACCAAACGCTTGGTTGCGCATACACGAACAAAATGCAAAAGGAATGTTACGAAATGACTTTGTTTAAAATAACAACAAAGTATGCAATTTGCTTTGTTCATAATCACCTGGTATTTTACTTAATTGTTGCGTCAACGAGTGCATTAACTATCACAATGAACAAATTACTAACTTTGTTCACGCAGATGTGATTTTATTAGATAGAATAAAAAAACGTGTAATTAGACTGTTCTCATTTTAAGAGTGGTCGTTATTTTTTTCTCAAACTTCGGCCTTCAAGATCTGTGAGATTAGGATTGTGCTATTTGCTAAAAGAAGTTTTAAAAATAAAAGTTCTTCAAAATTTTCAGTATTTTGATTTTTTTTCCTTCAGAATAGAGTGAAATCAATGTATAGAATGGATTTCTCATTATGGACTTACAATTAAAGCTAGATAAAGATAGGCAATAACTACCAAACTAGTCAAGCGAGAACATTAAAAGTGTAATTGAAACAAGTATTTGAAAGTAAAAGCATGCGAGTTGACCCGCCAAGCCGTCATGTTAACCGATTGTAATTATCGACGCCATTCATGACACAAGCCGGCGCAGGCGCATCCCATCACTCTTACTTTCTGCATTGTAGACCTGTGAATATTTAGATAGTGTTTTTACAATGTTTTGTAACCTACAAAACTTTGAAAAAATTCAAAAAAACTTTGCAAAAACATATAAACATACAAATGTGTTTGGGTGGGTGCCTACTTCAAGATTTTGTATTTTTTGTCTGAAAAGTGACAAATCATCAAATCACCCCTCCTCGTGGAGAAGTACAGTTCTCATTTATCCATACCTCTCTATGTTTCTCGACGTTCAGCGACGACAAAAAGTTTGGGAAGAACTATAGGATGTATCTTCATTTTGATTCTTTGATGTCCATTAATGATCCTTCTGCTGCTTATTATTGCTCATTCTGGACAGAATTAGAAAAGAGATCTCAGACCATCATATCGTGTACGATGATATGACACTCAAAAAGGCTACCACTGCAAAAATAAATTAACTCGCACAAAGCCTCGGGCTACTCGTTAAATCGTAAAGAATAAGACAGGAGCCATAAAATAGAAAGTAACTAGAGACAAAAAATATCCATAACAAATGTGATAAATGAGTTGTGGTCTCCTAATGGGTGTATCCATCAAGATCATAGTTCCATTCTTATTTCAATCAACCATTTTTAGAAATAGCAAATTTTACACAATTTATCAATTATTTTATAACGGTGAAGGATACCCACACAGTAAAAACCAGGTGATTTACCTGTAGCGGTCGGACAGTAAAGTTTAATTTAGAATAATGTGTAGGTACGTGGGCGTTATAAAATTATACCTGGTCTAATGCTTAATAGAATGGCTATCCTAGTGATTATAGGTAGATACGTAACTAGCTTGTAATTTGAATCATGTAGTTGCAAATTAATGAAACCATTTCAGAATATACCATTGTTTGAGACTCTTTATTATCCTATCTTTCCATTATTCCCGTATTTTATTAACAGACTTGTTTTTTACATTTTCTTTGTGTTTCATCCTATTTTGATATGAACAGACGACAGCACATCAAGTTACCACAATCTGTAAAATTTCTGCAATAGATTTTCAACCTTATCACAATAGTAGTAGGTTAATGTTTGATTGGTAAAATTTGACAGATTCGGGTACCTGCTGTTGGCTGTACAATTTACATATATTTTGTCATATTTACAAAGGAAAAATAAAATTTCATAAATCTAATAAAGTATTAAGTAAGTGATCTTTCAAAATTAATAAATTAGATTCTGTATTTCATAAATGGTATTTCAATTCTAAACAATCAGTGGTCTGTGGAGGCCTACCACGATTGTTTGCGGTGCGCTTTGTTTGGCTCCACTCTGCGTCGTGACGGGCTTGCTCGTGAAAAAGCTGCACTTTCACGAATTGCGATAGGGTTGTTCACTATTCTCTTGAGTAGATAATATTGTTAGCTCCTAATCGAATTCAGTACGTAAAATACTTTTTAATTTTTGACCGGTTAGTACGATGTTCATAGTAAATTACGTGTGTTAGATATTGGTAATTAAATATTATTTCTCAACAATTAGAAGTATAATGTAAATCTTATATTACTTAACTAATTGAAACCTTTGAAAAAGCCAATTATATCCTATCATAGTTTTTATATTTTAATATCAATCATCACCTTAATTCATGCCCCATTTACGACGGCACCTTTAATCTTTTTATTCGATTTATCGTTTCGAGAATTAATTTGAATTAATTCCGATCACGACGGCCACTGGAATCGATTGAAATTAACAAATCGATTAATTACACGATTCGATTTCGGGTGGGATCTTGAGCAGCCCTACCCCGTGACTAATTGCTACCTTAGCTAGTATTGTTCTTGTTATTATTTCGTTTTTACGCAATCTGATCACAATCGCGACTTAGCGGTTACACAATGATAGTTGCACGTCGAGATTTTTTACTCCCATGTGAATGAGTTTTCATAGATTCTCCTTATTACATGTACTCGCTAAGGTGTACAATGGGGCTTATTATGCTTTTAATAATTGTCGGTTTCTTAGTGACAATTTCAAAATTAACTTTTCTCGTGTGTGAATTTTCTTGAGAACTTGCGCTTAGCATGATGAATGATTGCACTTTCGTTTTCATAAAGTATAAGAAGTGAAGTTTTTTATAATAGGTTTAACTATGCATTTAGAAAAATATTATTGAATAGTAATCTATCTGTCCTTAATTAACTTTTGCTGATGAAACAATTAGACCAAGAGTCGGTGAACACATTTTCAAAGGACATTTTTAACGGTTTAAAAATAAAATCATAACAAATACGGTATTGTACCTATTGTCCCAATGTCTCGTATTTGCTAAGCCCACACCACGGTACTAAATATAAAGACAATATTTCTGTGCCACACTCTGTTATCACATTACTTAAAACTCAAAAATCGATTACAAAATGGATTCCAAACAGTCCTATCGTTATCACTACTTTAAAACCAGTTCAAAGAGTCTAGTAACCCACAAACATCATTATCACCATATTTACCTAATAATAAAACCCACAAACTTAACTAGATAAACCTTTTTAAATATCAGTATTATCTAACGACGTCCATACATAACGTATCATTTACTTATTGTGTTTGTATGTAAACTACGTTCATTTCACGGCTGTTAAGATTTGTAATTAGTCTCTTACTGTATCTAATTACAAAGTATTTGTGCATATATCATCTCAATGACCCGATTAGTTAATGTAGCGAAGACTTTCCCTTGGAGATCGATGCTTCATTGGTCATAAAGTGGACACGCTCCGTGAGGTTCCTTGAGCGTGTAATAGATGAGTGATTTACATAAAATATATGGTAATGTGTNTCCATTATTCCCGTATTTTATTAACAGACTTGTTTTTTACATTTTCTTTGTGTTTCATCCTATTTTGATATGAACAGACGACAGCACATCAAGTTACCACAATCTGTAAAATTTCTGCAATAGATTTTCAACCTTATCACAATAGTAGTAGGTTAATGTTTGATTGGTAAAATTTGACAGATTCGGGTACCTGCTGTTGGCTGTACAATTTACATATATTTTGTCATATTTACAAAGGAAAAATAAAATTTCATAAATCTAATAAAGTATTAAGTAAGTGATCTTTCAAAATTAATAAATTAGATTCTGTATTTCATAAATGGTATTTCAATTCTAAACAATCAGTGGTCTGTGGAGGCCTACCACGATTGTTTGCGGTGCGCTTTGTTTGGCTCCACTCTGCGTCGTGACGGGCTTGCTCGTGAAAAAGCTGCACTTTCACGAATTGCGATAGGGTTGTTCACTATTCTCTTGAGTAGATAATATTGTTAGCTCCTAATCGAATTCAGTACGTAAAATACTTTTTAATTTTTGACCGGTTAGTACGATGTTCATAGTAAATTACGTGTGTTAGATATTGGTAATTAAATATTATTTCTCAACAATTAGAAGTATAATGTAAATCTTATATTACTTAACTAATTGAAACCTTTGAAAAAGCCAATTATATCCTATCATAGTTTTTATATTTTAATATCAATCATCACCTTAATTCATGCCCCATTTACGACGGCACCTTTAATCTTTTTATTCGATTTATCGTTTCGAGAATTAATTTGAATTAATTCCGATCACGACGGCCACTGGAATCGATTGAAATTAACAAATCGATTAATTACACGATTCGATTTCGGGTGGGATCTTGAGCAGCCCTACCCCGTGACTAATTGCTACCTTAGCTAGTATTGTTCTTGTTATTATTTCGTTTTTACGCAATCTGATCACAATCGCGACTTAGCGGTTACACAATGATAGTTGCACGTCGAGATTTTTTACTCCCATGTGAATGAGTTTTCATAGATTCTCCTTATTACATGTACTCGCTAAGGTGTACAATGGGGCTTATTATGCTTTTAATAATTGTCGGTTTCTTAGTGACAATTTCAAAATTAACTTTTCTCGTGTGTGAATTTTCTTGAGAACTTGCGCTTAGCATGATGAATGATTGCACTTTCGTTTTCATAAAGTATAAGAAGTGAAGTTTTTTATAATAGGTTTAACTATGCATTTAGAAAAATATTATTGAATAGTAATCTATCTGTCCTTAATTAACTTTTGCTGATGAAACAATTAGACCAAGAGTCGGTGAACACATTTTCAAAGGACATTTTTAACGGTTTAAAAATAAAATCATAACAAATACGGTATTGTACCTATTGTCCCAATGTCTCGTATTTGCTAAGCCCACACCACGGTACTAAATATAAAGACAATATTTCTGTGCCACACTCTGTTATCACATTACTTAAAACTCAAAAATCGATTACAAAATGGATTCCAAACAGTCCTATCGTTATCACTACTTTAAAACCAGTTCAAAGAGTCTAGTAACCCACAAACATCATTATCACCATATTTACCTAATAATAAAACCCACAAACTTAACTAGATAAACCTTTTTAAATATCAGTATTATCTAACGACGTCCATACATAACGTATCATTTACTTATTGTGTTTGTATGTAAACTACGTTCATTTCACGGCTGTTAAGATTTGTAATTAGTCTCTTACTGTATCTAATTACAAAGTATTTGTGCATATATCATCTCAATGACCCGATTAGTTAATGTAGCGAAGACTTTCCCTTGGAGATCGATGCTTCATTGGTCATAAAGTGGACACGCTCCGTGAGGTTCCTTGAGCGTGTAATAGATGAGTGATTTACATAAAATATATGGTAATGTGTCTTTGTGTTGATGCTATTGATTGCTATAAATAATGTTCTTTATGTTTTCTGTCTTTTTTCTCGACTGTATTGTTTTTCAGTACTTGTCTATCTTAACTCTGACATAAGAAATGTTCCGCACAAGCTAGGATAAATTCTACGTCATAATGTAAGTTGGCATGCAAAACAATACTACAGGTATTCCAAAAAAAATATAGACACAGAATTAAAGGATAAGAATAAAATTATTTAACATGTCATCTATTAAAACTACTGTGACTTTTAAATGTTTATCAGAAAGAAAATGAATCCGTGATTCTCTGAAATGAAGTCATCGAGAATCGTTTCAGGCACTGACCAAGAATAACTACCAGACCAGATACAGAACCCATAATGTAACGCTCCGTATGAAACGTAGGTACATGAAATCAAAAAGTTCATTTTCCAAACGAGCCAAAATAATAACGGCATTCGTTATGAAAAAAAACAACTGTCTTTTTTACAAAATTTTATTACGCTTGCCACAAACAAATTACATCACTACAGAATAAAAAAAAACTCGAATGACGCATAAAAACTCCTTACTCAGCTCCTGTACTATAAATGGGTTTATGAAATCGTTTCAACAAGTCTGATGCACCTACACTAACATTAATATGGTATGATCGTTTCCGTGTAGTCTCCTAGTTCTATTGAAACCTACACAAATGTATGAAGAATTTTATAAACATTGTTATGCAGGAATTGATTGATAAAATCTTCTGCGTTGGTTGATAAGTAATGATTAGCATTCGGAGATAATCTATGACGCAAAACATGCATTTTTGAATTTGTTTCAGTTCAATTTTTATCAAAGATTTTGAGACAAGAAACTTATGAACAAAAATTTCTGGTCCTTAATTCGGTCGGGAATTGAAAATTCTCATTCCCACTTCTAAAGAATCGTATCAAAATTAAATTCTCGGGAACGATATTACAGAACAACCAGTGACTTCTAAATATCACATGTCTGTAAAAAAGTCTTCGATTCCTATAAATTCCATACGAGGAGTAATGAGTAATCAAGCAGGCGCCAGGACTGTCGCAGCCGTAAGAGATTAATATAGTGCTGCCCGACCCCTTGAGTCATTGCCTTGAATATATTCTTTCTTAAATTGGGCTGTTTGAATCCGTGACTCAAATTATAAGTCATTGTTTGTTCCGTCTCACTGGCTTTCTCGGTGCAGTTGGTTAAATCGATATTTTTAGATTTTGATGTGCGTTGGGTTATTTCGATATTGCACACAATATATATGTGTATTACCTACATAATATGGGAGTTTTAAAAGGCGTGGCAGAGATTTAAGCGGAAATTGTAAAAGAAAAAAATAAGAATGCTACGAAAAAGTAACTGATAATAGTGATAGATATATTAAATAGCAAAAATCACAAAGATAATTTAGGGGTAATCACTAAAACTGGTGACGGAAATTATTCTCAAAAACATCATACATGAGCCCTTATATCATCATGCATGACATCACTTGTAAGCTTACCGTAATCAGCCACTGAAAGGCGTGTGTCTTTCAATGAAACACGAAAATTTATCTGAAAGAACATTCCGTATAAAAACGCAATCGAGATCAAGCCAACAAACCACAATGTCTGCGATTAATCGCAGCTATTTTAAGACAATTAAAATAGTCTAGTTGCATCACTCGTTAGTTCATCGTTTTACGGTATTTCTGTGCAACTATGTTACTCGATTTCATAGGAATGGAGTTAGGTATGTATGAGTGCAATACTCGCGATATGGATTGCGTTAAACTATGTTGTAATTAACACAGAACAGGACTTCTTTGTACCTACGAGATAGGTTTCCTCTAACCTAGTGACCCTACGAGATCAGAAATCGATGAGCAATGAGAAATTAGATAGAAAAAATAGAAGAGAGTGTCCTTTTTATGGTTCCGTACCCAGATGGTAAAACGGGAGCCTATTAGGTACTAAGCCTCCGCTGTCTGTATGTCTGTCTGTCTCCACGCTGTATCTCATTAACCGTGATAGCTAGAAAGCTGAAATTTTCACAAATGATGTTTTTCGGTTGCCTCTATAACAACGAAACGAGTACAAAAAAAACAATATAAATAATCATTTCTGATTGATGGTGATACATTTTTAGAAGGACCTATTTCTTTTTAGAAGGACTTATTTCCTGTTTATATATTATCTATTCCTATTTATAGCAGAAGGGTTCTTTTATTGTTGACGACGCTGAACATTTGAAACTTAGCCTTTGGAACCACAAAACGTGTACTTATTTGACCTTGGCCTATTTTATAAGCTACATATTTTGATGGCAGTCAAGCAGGAACTAACCCTACTTAAACTGCCGTTATACGCATTAACCTGTAATCAGACATTAATCTATAATGAGTTTGATGCGGTGTGAAAGCTGCTCTACCATAACCTTACTTAACAATTTATCTGTGGAGGTGATTAGAGAGATCTTAATTCCATATTGCTTATCAATTTATTAGTAACACGATGTACTTATCCAGTGCGAGAACGTTTAAGTACCCCTGATAATCCTTTCGAATGGGAATCTAGACCACTAACATAACATAAGACGACTGCTTTCGTCACATCTAAAACCAAGAATGTTATTCTCATACCCACTTTTAAGGCGCACTTCTTCGTCCAGTCCCTATTTGTATGAAGATTTTTAGTTTAAGTGGCATTACCTACTTCGAAATATTTTAGACCAGTCCTGAACAACATGAAAATAAATGACGATCGACACACGCCGTCCCCATTTGTTATCAACAAAATTAAAATTGTAATATCAATCGTAACCAATATCATTCTCAAACTGATACAGGACCAATTAATATGTCATCGACCCACTTCGAAGATAAGGGTTTAAGTAAATAAAAGTACCAAACATCCGTTTCCGATCAATATTAATATTATTAATATCTGGAGGTGATATAAAATTTATGATATTGTTAGATACGCGCCAACGGATTGATGGGAGAAAGCTTTTCTAAGCATTAATTTCTTTATAGTTATTGAGAAATTAAACGCTGGTTTTATCTCGGGACTAATGGAAGAAAGTTATTACTCACCGTGTGGTCCCCAAATAAGGACGAGAATAGACACCTTTTATGGATATAAAGCTGGTGTCAGATGTGGGAACGTGACAGGACGTAAAAATTCCCGATTGAAGATTTTACACTTAATAAAAGTTTCCACGAAGATTGGAAGTTTCTTTGTTATTTTTTAAGTTATTATGGACAAGGCAGAATATTGTTCGTAGTATTTTTCACTGCATATTTCGGAGTATCCTGAGGGATTGAACTCTATGCACCTTCCGGGCAACTTGTCTCCAGGTTCCAGTGTCCTTTTAAATTCAATCATAATTATAGACAAGTATTATTTTCATCTAAAGCCTAGATCACACCGTCATAAAGATTCCCACACTAGATCCTAAGCTAGACATGTGTTGCTGGGGAGTTTGTTGCGCCACTTCTTCTTCTCAACAAGAACATAGGAAGTGGTGAAGGACGGGTGTTTTTGGGGCCGTCTCATGTAATTGAATGTAGTTTTGACGTTCGAAAAGTGCTGTTTTAGCCTACTTTGAATAAATGCTTTTTGATTTTGATTTTCCTGGGTGTAATAAACTCTTTATGGAAGCTCAAAAATAATTAATTCTGGAATTCTCTGAGAATTACTGAGGAAGACAAGTTACCATAATTAGCAATAAGACTGGTCATTATTTCTTAAGCTTGTAATTAAAAAAATATTTAAGCAATGCTATTTCGTGCAATAAATGTGTGAATTTTATACTTTTGTCTTTTTAAACAATGGGTTGGTGCAATCAATTATGTAACTTCGTATATAAAGTGTGGTGGCCTGGAATTATGTGGTTGCAGTTACAGTTTGAAGACCAATTTTTTTGGTATTCTTGATAGCTTTGATAATAACTGGATTTTGTTACGGATTTTTTACGAACATTTAGTATTCATTCCTAGACTAGTTTTTACTACGAATATGCAATATAGATTACGCGTTGAGTGTAGTATTTTTTTTACCGACACTATTATAGCTTCGTATTTAGAAATACTAAAGTTTACTGTCATTAGATATCAAATATTAAAAAGGAACAAACTTAAATATTTTAATTGGAAACCGACCTAAAACGAAACTTACTGAAAAATACACTTCGAACTACAATATAAGTCATTTCTAAAAATAAAGACAATCAGCTATTATCACGTAGATAAATATTATCCTTGTCGTACATGCAACAGAATTATTGTGTACATATTTTATAATACCTAATGATATTTTTACCTTGTTAATGAGGTAAATGAATAATAACAAAGAGAAAACAATAACACTGTTATTTAACCATCTTTGGCAGTCATTATAGGTACTCAGAAGCCAGAAAGTCTGACAACCAGTCTTGCCAATGGGTATAGGGTTGCCCGGGTGACTGGGTTGTGGAGGCCAGACAGGCAGTCGCTCCATGTGAAACACTGGTTCCCAGCTGCATCTGGTTAGACTGGAAGCCGAAATCAACATAGTTGGGAAAAAGTCTGACAAATTTAATGATGCATGATGATGTAAATTATAAAAAAATATATAAACACGATTATAATTTTAAATAAATGAATAGGGGAAGAACAGAACTTCAAGCGTGTTTATCAACTTCAGGTTATTTTTACTTATCAGTTCAAAAAGAAATGCTGAAACACGCAAAATCGATTACCTCATGTGTTCTTGCGAACTAAAATATCTGCATAATAAGCAAGATAAAGCAGATAACTATAACATTTGTAATAAAGGTATTAACAATGAGTCACTAAGCTCAATTAGATTAGATGCCGGCGATACCTAATTACATGGAAATTAGTCAACCACAGCGCACGCGTCGGTTGATATTATGCAAACAAATCACTTAGATACACGCTGGATTAGAGATACTGGTCAACTTTGAGCTGAGAATTCAAAATTATTTTTCGGGAAACATAAAAGTATGAAGTACTAGGTATTAGTAATGGCGTCCAAGGCTGATTGTCGGCCAAGGTGGCTGTTCTCATATAAGAAGATCAGCCAGCTGCGTACGACATATTATAGTGTACAGATACAGGTGCACTCCCTGTTACCTCACTCTCATTAGCCTGATGACGAATACCATCAATATTAATACCAGGGATTACCAAACCAATAGATCGACTGCCGATCGATGCACTGAAGGGATACCATCGATCAATGGCGTCGATTGACGATCGAAAGATCTAGTAACACCCCGAAAAGAATTCAATACAAGAAATGCATTTTATCTTTCTCTGCTACTTATACCGTTGCTTTACTTTTAATAATACTTCATTTTTTAAATGGGAATGTACCTTCAGAAGCTCAAGATGCCTATTGATGCGATAGAGAATCAACAAATATGGATACATCAATATCTAAATGGAAATGCCTCCGATAAATACATATTTGTTTCACAGCTTAGATCTCGCTAGAATTCGCGACACTACACTTTAATGGTAACAATTGATTGTAGTACATACTTGCGCCTGCGCTTATCGAGACGTAGACTCATAAAGCAGCTGTGTTCAGTCTATTAATTGTCCACGTAATACGCCCCCTGACGCAATAGTCACGACTACAAATATTTGATTGTTACCTATTGAACGAATTACAATTATTGATTTGACAAATGTACGGTAAAGTATGGTGGCTATGTTCTATAGATTATGTGAGATATTTTAGGCGAGGGATGTTAATAATTCCCATGGTCTGTCCTTATGGATAGCCGTACTGTCACGCCCAATTCGGTTGATGGTAAGGGTAGCTTTGAACGTGAAAGTTTAATGACCATACTGTATAATGACACATATATTCCTTGGGTTATACTAATGGAATATTTGTTTCTATTTTCACGAACAATGATCGATTACTTACGGTGTCAGGCAGATAACTAGATTGACATTCATCGACAGCAATTTAGAATAGAGAATTATATTAATAAAAGCTGTGATTTGATTTGAAGAATGGGTGCTGCGATAATTATTACCGTCCAGAGTCCGTTAAGGTCCACTAGACCACCCCTTTCATCCCACAAAGGATCATAAGGGTTGTCGCCTTTATCACGAATGGTTAGGGAATTGTTCATTGCAGCATGGTTATACATGCCTGATGTAGTTTTATAGTTCATTTAATGGGGAGACATTATGACATTTTGTTTAACATTTTATGTAAAGCTATAGACAAATATGCATTATTATATACTCTTGTAGAGTACTAAATCTTGTGACTTATAAAATCTGAAAATAAATCTTTTCAGAAAGTTTAGAAATAAAGGTAAAATGACAAAAGAAATACAAGGTCTTTAGTGCCAAAGTATCAAAGTATTAGCTTTTGTAGACTACAGAAGTAACATAATAAATGACATCTTATACTCAAAATAACGGAGATGATTAAACTGATATTAAGAAGAATCTCAGTGCAAAACTAGCTGTGTCACTTGAATACCGTAAGTATCAAAAATGTGCTCTAGTTTGTCACAGTTTTTAACCGACTTCCCAAAAAGGAGGAGGTTCTCAATTCGACCGTATCTTTTTTATGCTGCTCGTCATAACTGTACGACGTACGTCTACTACATATAGGCTCATGAAACACACACACATACACGTACAAAATACCTATCGTACAATCTGTGTGAACGATTGTAGGATTGATACTTGAGACGAAAATATTGAAAATACTGGGGAATAATGTGAGACAGACTGCAGTGATAAAAAAAAACAAA
The DNA here is from genome assembly GCA_002382865.2 of Heliothis virescens. Classification (NCBI taxonomy): domain Eukaryota; kingdom Metazoa; phylum Arthropoda; class Insecta; order Lepidoptera; family Noctuidae; genus Heliothis; species Heliothis virescens. The sequence continues at coordinate 3,951,851 of NWSH02000556.1, forward strand.
ATTGGGATCCATTTGTAGATTGATGCGATGAGTAATCAAAGCAATAAAAGAAGAAAATAGTTATTAACACAGATAATGTCAATGATAATTTCAATCAAAAGCACAGAGATGTATCATTATACGGGATAGGTTATGAAAGGTCAAGTGCATCCAAAGAATGACCCAGGCTAGCTTAACTTAACCCGCTGGTGATTCGTGGGTATAACTAACTCACAAGCCTCTCTTAATAAAATATATTAAAAAACACTTGTCCTAAAATCAACCTACAGCTGCGACCCGACACGATTGATGGAGTCAAACATTCCAAAATGAATGGCATCCCTACTATAATATTATAAATGCGAAAGTAACTCTGTCTGTCTGTCTGTTACGCTTTCACGCCTAAACCAGTGAGCCGATTTTGATGAAATTTGGTACAGAGATAGAATAGACCCTGTGGAACAACATAGGCACTTTTTATCGGATATCGGGTACGGAAATAGTTCCCTCGGGAAGCGGGCGAAGCCGCTGGCAGAAGCCAGTGATATAATAAATTGATCGAGTGATGTCTGCTGACCTATTTTTCGGTTGTCAAAAAGCATAAGCGACGGCGTTTACAAAAGGTTTGTTTACTATACTGATTGGGACGAATGAGCCTTTGTTTTTGTTTGTCAAACCGTTTAGGATTGATGTGTTACGGCAACAGAGTACATAACTACTCGTAATCTTAATAATTCACTAATCGGTAATTCGGTATCAAGGTCTTTTCGATACAAATGTTTGTTCAGTCGCAGTAGGGGGTTAACTACCAGTACCAGACGGACACCTAGTTATAGAAAGGATCGTATTGTTAAGAACAATAATGTATTAAATGACCAAATATATTTATGATAATTAACATCATCAATGACAAAGGCTAAGAAATCTCTGAAACTTATCACGGATTCACCAGGTTTATGGTTCCTCATCACGAAATATTAGCTTGTTTTAGCACAAGCATAGTGTTTAACCCTTAGAATACATATTTAACATTATCCCGATGCGGTCAAACAATCATAACTGGAAGTCCATTTTCGACTGGTCCTGACGTAAATTTTTACTCCACCTGGCTTGGGGGCGTGACACTGCGCCGATTACGATTACCATTCAACCTTCAATTTTGTCGTTCTCCCCTTGACAGCTGTCGTGATTGTCCAATGGGCACTTAGCTCTCTGAATTCTAAATCTCCAGTTGAAATTATAATAAATAATATCGGAATGTTCAATCAAATAAACGTGCTATATTAATATTTACCAATATATTTTCATTTACCGCTCTAGTTTGTTTCAAATAGCCATCGTATCAATACCATCAAATCAACATGATTGAGAAAGTCTCGCAGCATAACAATAGCCCTTCTACTGGTCAGCAATCAAACAGTAAAAAAGAACATTCCTTTCGAAACGGGTCACCTAATTAAGAACAACGAAGAATAACGATTGGGACAAGATTAATTGTGTCGTCCCCTACACCGACTGACCCATTTGATCACGGCCCCCAAAACTTCAACAATATGCCGAAGAAATAATTAAATTATTCTATACCCTTCATTTTACCCCTTTACGGTCGGTAGTGTCTTGTACTTACCTTAATCCTCACAACTAGACATGTTCTCATAGACACAAAGGACCTTTCTCTAGTTTTCTGGTTTGTAAAGACGTATTTGGATTCCCACAGATATAACTGGTTTAAGAAAGGATTTAATTGGATTCATAGATCTTCGCGTTGAGAATAAGTCAACGGCTACTGGACTATTTAATGTGACCATTCGACTATTATGGACAGCAGAATGGATTCGTCACTTCTGACAAAATGTTGCTAAAGATACAGGTTCGGATTTCAATCTTCGTATTATTCCCAAGATGTTTCTTTTCGAGGTTCACAAGATATAATGTCCTGTGTTAAAAGAGAATTTGCTATAGTAAAAGGCAATTTAATATCACAGGAGGCAAAGCATTTTAACTCTCCTAACCATTTAACCATTGTAGGTAACGATAAATAGTTAATCGTGACTTAATCGACATCAGCGAAACTGCAGCCCGATTGACTCGCCATAAATCGATTCTTGATTGAAAAATCTTAATCGTGTACATGTAAACGCGAATAGGCACACTAATCCCTTCTAAACAGTGAGTTCATGGTCTTGTCTTTCTACATTATTCACAACAGCTTTATAACTGACATTTAGTTTTGCCAAGGGATTTTGAGCTTTATGTTCTATGGTTGGATATGAGCGTGCATCTGTCGAATCGATTGTATCGGTCACGAGACAACTAACCTTATTTGATTCTACGCCAACCTTGCACCTGCTGCTGTCAGCCGAAACATTCTAATCGAATTTATATATTTTTTTGTTAGGAAAAATTCACTTAATTTCAAAGAAAACCGATTATTTATTTTTGTATTAATTAATTGTAATAAAATGCTTAGCTTTGTTAGGTAACTGGTTACTTACTGCGGCTAAGGAGATGACCCTACCTATTTTGATTAATTCAATGTCAACCGACGAGCTTTATCGTTTATCACCATAAGCTTAGTATACATTAGTATTTAAAATAATTAACATACGAATAAATTATTTAAATCTAGGTAAAAATGTAAATACAATTTTAGATGTTGTTTTACTATTAAGGCAAGTTGAATGGCAAAGTTTATCGTTGACACTTGCAAGGTTGAAACTCGTTCCGATCTAGGTTTTCAATCTCCGGGTAAAAACCATAACGGTCATTAGCCGTATCAAGAATAAATATTAATATTTCTTGGGCTCGAAATACAATTTTGGCAACTTATCTGGATTATCAAAAAAGCTCTGGAAAAAAACGAAAGAGATACGGTGATCCATCCAAGCAAATCAAAAACCAAAGTGCTGCGTGCTACTGACCGATATAAGTCCTGTTCATCTTTTACCTACTATTTTATTACTTTTACTATTAGGTTAATCCTAAAGTGAGTATGTTCGGCACTATTGAAAAGATGCATGTAAGATGGGATTAATTTATTCNACTTTTTATCGGATATCGGGTACGGAAATAGTTCCCTCGGGAAGCGGGCGAAGCCGCTGGCAGAAGCCAGTGATATAATAAATTGATCGAGTGATGTCTGCTGACCTATTTTTCGGTTGTCAAAAAGCATAAGCGACGGCGTTTACAAAAGGTTTGTTTACTATACTGATTGGGACGAATGAGCCTTTGTTTTTGTTTGTCAAACCGTTTAGGATTGATGTGTTACGGCAACAGAGTACATAACTACTCGTAATCTTAATAATTCACTAATCGGTAATTCGGTATCAAGGTCTTTTCGATACAAATGTTTGTTCAGTCGCAGTAGGGGGTTAACTACCAGTACCAGACGGACACCTAGTTATAGAAAGGATCGTATTGTTAAGAACAATAATGTATTAAATGACCAAATATATTTATGATAATTAACATCATCAATGACAAAGGCTAAGAAATCTCTGAAACTTATCACGGATTCACCAGGTTTATGGTTCCTCATCACGAAATATTAGCTTGTTTTAGCACAAGCATAGTGTTTAACCCTTAGAATACATATTTAACATTATCCCGATGCGGTCAAACAATCATAACTGGAAGTCCATTTTCGACTGGTCCTGACGTAAATTTTTACTCCACCTGGCTTGGGGGCGTGACACTGCGCCGATTACGATTACCATTCAACCTTCAATTTTGTCGTTCTCCCCTTGACAGCTGTCGTGATTGTCCAATGGGCACTTAGCTCTCTGAATTCTAAATCTCCAGTTGAAATTATAATAAATAATATCGGAATGTTCAATCAAATAAACGTGCTATATTAATATTTACCAATATATTTTCATTTACCGCTCTAGTTTGTTTCAAATAGCCATCGTATCAATACCATCAAATCAACATGATTGAGAAAGTCTCGCAGCATAACAATAGCCCTTCTACTGGTCAGCAATCAAACAGTAAAAAAGAACATTCCTTTCGAAACGGGTCACCTAATTAAGAACAACGAAGAATAACGATTGGGACAAGATTAATTGTGTCGTCCCCTACACCGACTGACCCATTTGATCACGGCCCCCAAAACTTCAACAATATGCCGAAGAAATAATTAAATTATTCTATACCCTTCATTTTACCCCTTTACGGTCGGTAGTGTCTTGTACTTACCTTAATCCTCACAACTAGACATGTTCTCATAGACACAAAGGACCTTTCTCTAGTTTTCTGGTTTGTAAAGACGTATTTGGATTCCCACAGATATAACTGGTTTAAGAAAGGATTTAATTGGATTCATAGATCTTCGCGTTGAGAATAAGTCAACGGCTACTGGACTATTTAATGTGACCATTCGACTATTATGGACAGCAGAATGGATTCGTCACTTCTGACAAAATGTTGCTAAAGATACAGGTTCGGATTTCAATCTTCGTATTATTCCCAAGATGTTTCTTTTCGAGGTTCACAAGATATAATGTCCTGTGTTAAAAGAGAATTTGCTATAGTAAAAGGCAATTTAATATCACAGGAGGCAAAGCATTTTAACTCTCCTAACCATTTAACCATTGTAGGTAACGATAAATAGTTAATCGTGACTTAATCGACATCAGCGAAACTGCAGCCCGATTGACTCGCCATAAATCGATTCTTGATTGAAAAATCTTAATCGTGTACATGTAAACGCGAATAGGCACACTAATCCCTTCTAAACAGTGAGTTCATGGTCTTGTCTTTCTACATTATTCACAACAGCTTTATAACTGACATTTAGTTTTGCCAAGGGATTTTGAGCTTTATGTTCTATGGTTGGATATGAGCGTGCATCTGTCGAATCGATTGTATCGGTCACGAGACAACTAACCTTATTTGATTCTACGCCAACCTTGCACCTGCTGCTGTCAGCCGAAACATTCTAATCGAATTTATATATTTTTTTGTTAGGAAAAATTCACTTAATTTCAAAGAAAACCGATTATTTATTTTTGTATTAATTAATTGTAATAAAATGCTTAGCTTTGTTAGGTAACTGGTTACTTACTGCGGCTAAGGAGATGACCCTACCTATTTTGATTAATTCAATGTCAACCGACGAGCTTTATCGTTTATCACCATAAGCTTAGTATACATTAGTATTTAAAATAATTAACATACGAATAAATTATTTAAATCTAGGTAAAAATGTAAATACAATTTTAGATGTTGTTTTACTATTAAGGCAAGTTGAATGGCAAAGTTTATCGTTGACACTTGCAAGGTTGAAACTCGTTCCGATCTAGGTTTTCAATCTCCGGGTAAAAACCATAACGGTCATTAGCCGTATCAAGAATAAATATTAATATTTCTTGGGCTCGAAATACAATTTTGGCAACTTATCTGGATTATCAAAAAAGCTCTGGAAAAAAACGAAAGAGATACGGTGATCCATCCAAGCAAATCAAAAACCAAAGTGCTGCGTGCTACTGACCGATATAAGTCCTGTTCATCTTTTACCTACTATTTTATTACTTTTACTATTAGGTTAATCCTAAAGTGAGTATGTTCGGCACTATTGAAAAGATGCATGTAAGATGGGATTAATTTATTCTGCTCATCTACACGAAATTTTTATATGAAACTACACTTAGGATCTTCTCCTGACCTCCGCAACTCATCTTCAGCGGTCAAGCGCAAATTCTCCAATACATCATCTACGTCAGTTCCATCCCAATAATTGATAACCGTAACAGTTGAATTTGTACCAAAAAACGGTATTGCCAGTCACGTTCAAGGCCAGAGCATTCACTGACCGAGATAATATCGTATCGATAATAATAGCTATTGAACTAATACTACAATCGTCTAATTTATATGGCAAATTGAAAATAACTATAATGCTCTTGAGAACGTAGTGGTCATTGTTAGGAAAATTAGAATTTTCACAAAAAAATGCATCGAATCGTGCTTCATGTGACATTCGGTTGTTAAATTCTACGCAACATTTTTTGCTCTTGGCAAGGAATTCAATAATCTATTTAATCTCTGGATTTGCGTAGAGAAGGAATTTGGTAAAGTCCCATACAAGTAATGTCAAATTCATATCTCTAGTAAGCGCATCAGGAGCTAAATAGATTATTGGGAGAATGTCCTTAAGACATCATGTGACCTAATAAAGTAGTGAAAGAAAAAAAAAAAAAAAAGAAAAAATATATAGTTTCTTTATTTTTATTTTTTGTTTGTTACTATTTATGTAAATAATCTATAATGTTTTTGCATGCTCCAGGCTGAGACAACGTAGTGTCCGTTGTTGCCTCGGACCTTGTTTGTGGTCCCGAGGTAGGGACGCGCGGGTCAGCGCTGAAAACCAGCGCTGTTGTCTCGCGTTTTCGAGTGCGAACACAGCATAATGCTGAGCGCTGACCCTTTCGCGCAAAAATGACGCAATTTATACCTACATTACATATAATCTGTGTCACGTCCAATATTGTATGTGTATTTTTATTTTGTTTTTCGTGTTGTCCTAATACATTTTGTATGCGTCATTTTTTGTATGCGAATAAATAGTTTTTCTTTCTTTCTTTCTAGTGACCTAATAGGTATCATATATTGTTTTCAGAAAAAGGCGTAAATGGATACTTCATTCAATTCAGGAAAATATCTAGTCTAGTCTTGAAATAATAAAATTTACTTTTCTAGCTGGTCTAAAACCAACTCAACGACAAGTCCGTTAAAACTTTTACACCCCTAACATGTCCATATCTATTCCTTATAATCCGCTACCTGTCTCATCCCTCGGCTCCCTTTGTGCTTTTTCTATTCCTTTCCTATCCTCTTTTGTTATTTTTTATAGATCAAATTACTGGTTGTGAGGTTGCAGTGAACATTCGACACGGCCGCATTCCGGCTGCTAATTTGGTAGTATTAAATGAAACACCCATGTTTTTTCTCGTTCTCTTTCTAACACAGATAGATGCATGAGATTTTTTCTGTTAGAGAGGGATGGGTGCCTCTATCCTGTGTATCATATTTTTAATGGATCGTATCGTGCGCTTGATTGTTATTTTGTGGATGCAGTCTTGAATGGATGAAAGTTTTTATGATATCGTGTTTTGTATTAGAAATAATTTAAACAATAACTTTCGTCCATTAAATGATTTACTAATAGGTAAGCCTATTTTACCTCTGGACCAGAGTAATGGGAAATGGGAATCCTAATTAATTTAAAGTAATGACACCATTTTCTGCTACTGATAATAATAGGACCCTTAACTTGGCAGTCGGTCTTCAATCCTTCTTGGCAGTCGGAGAATGTATAATTTTCATAATACATATAAATGATTAAACAGAGCTTTATTTGTATTGAGCAAGTACATAGTTCTAATCCAAAAGGTCTATCAGCGAATTGTATCGAACTATGGAATTCGCTCCAAATTATAAATTGGCCCTTGGTATTTCCTTATTTATAAATTGTGAGTCCCTTTAAGTTTGTCATCATTACAGTTATATCCGTGCCTCAGACAGTCCTACGCCTGATCTATCCATCGCACTATGAGGGCGAGGGAATAGACTAACTACTTACAGTGCATAGCGCACGCTTTATGGACTGTAGTTTTTTATACCTGCATAGCTAGGTGATCTCCTTCAAGAACTGCTAAACCGAATATCGATTCACTTTAATTACCCATATAAACTTTGAATTATTTTCGATGTTAGGTAAGTAATTTGGTTGAAGAATACCAGTTCTAAGAAGCCAATTCTTTGATTCGATGTTGAATGCGTTAACATAGTTGCTACTGATGCCACGTCTACGATACTTGCGTTGAGTGTCTATTTGCAATTTATGTTGCGCAGGTGAATATTGTAAAAAACAAAAATCGTTTTTGTATGTACCTAATAGGATATGTTTTCCTTTACTAAGTAGGGGAGACCGGGGACGAACGTAACACTTTGTACTTGTACCTTCATTTCAGGCTGGGTATTACTGTTGTCATAAAATTAATGTAACCATGTATAAATTCAGTTTATGGTCTTTAAACTAGTAACTCAATTTTTTATATTGTGATGAGTTTTATAGGAAAAACAGCTACTTAAAAAATAATTGTCAGTTGTTACTTTCGACCACATAGGCAGGTCGAAAGTAACACGTTGTGGGTCGAAAGTAACAAGACATAGTGGTTGCTAATGAATATAATATTATACTATATGCTAATGAACAGTTAATAATATTAACTTTTTTAATTAGCTATGACTGAGAATGTTATATAACGTAAGAGTAGACAAATATAATCTGAAAGCTTAGAACTGCTAAGCTATCGGGAATTTCACGTGTTATTGTGAGTCAATCATAAAAGATAGACATTTGCTGTCATGGGATATTTTTTATATTATTTTAAGAAGAACATTTTCCTCATACATGATTTCTGTGTTAGGATTTGACGCATTTGGTGCACTTTTCAACTTGTAAACCATGCTCAAATGGTGAACTTAGCAACTGGTGCACTTCTTAATTGGTGCACTTCGCAAAAGGAGCACTTTTTAAGATGAGTGGAGATTTGGAAAAAAAATTATAATAATTGGAAAAAATGAAAGAATCTAAAGTAACATGTTACTTTTGTACCCACAGGGCTATGTTACTTTCATACCCGACCACATTTTTGACAAAACATGCAACAGAACCTAAAAACGGAACCTGCTACTCAAATATGAATTTAAGCAATGTACAGTCACTCCAATCAAGAAGAGATATCCAAACATTCAGAATCCTAGCATCCTTTTAAGACTATGTAAATATAAAATAAGAAAATGTCGAAAAACTTACTTTTGGTTTGTGAAAACACTTATTGTCCTGTCACACAGCCTAAAAGCACGTGGCGCACGCGGTGACTGAATAAAATTAAGAGGATCGCTCCCGTCTATCGTCTGACGTGGGCACAGCGATGTTCGCTTATTATATAAATCTACAGAGCGTTTGTTACTTTCGACCCGCCGTTACGTTTGTCCCCGGTCTCCCCTACTCAGTTTTACCTAATCTAAGCTCTTTCAGGAAGTTGATAAGGACATGGTGGATAGGGATTGCAATCCGGTCCGGCGGATCCGGTAATCCGGCGGATCCGGCGTGTTTTTAGACCTNGTCGAAAAACTTACTTTTGGTTTGTGAAAACACTTATTGTCCTGTCACACAGCCTAAAAGCACGTGGCGCACGCGGTGACTGAATAAAATTAAGAGGATCGCTCCCGTCTATCGTCTGACGTGGGCACAGCGATGTTCGCTTATTATATAAATCTACAGAGCGTTTGTTACTTTCGACCCGCCGTTACGTTTGTCCCCGGTCTCCCCTACTCAGTTTTACCTAATCTAAGCTCTTTCAGGAAGTTGATAAGGACATGGTGGATAGGGATTGCAATCCGGTCCGGCGGATCCGGTAATCCGGCGGATCCGGCGTGTTTTTAGACCTACCGGATCCGGCACCAACGCACCGGATCCGGTACCGGATCCGGTTAAACTCAAATTGCGAAAAATACATTGAAAAAGGTACTAGTAAGTCAAATCCTCAAGAAAAAGAAGGTTATCGGAGAGTCAAAAGTAAAAGGAAACAGATTACATATGAGGAAATACTTAAAAATTAATGACTTCGTAAGAAATAGAGGGAGAAAAAGGGACAAAATAACACTTTTCACATGGCTCTAGAAGTAGGTGTCTGCAGGTCAGTTGATTGTGTTTATTTTGCCACCGACTTCTAGAGCCATGTTAAAAGTTTTATTTGGTTCCTTTCAGTGTTTTGTGAAGTTGGTTATTTTTTTTTTTTTGTAAACAGATTTTAATTTGATGCTTTTCAGTTTTTGGGTCTAAAACTATAATATTTTAATACCCACTTTGGCAGTCGTACGTAACCAATAATTAAGCCATAATCAACTCAATATCAAGTATTCAGTCGATGCTTGCCTGCAATGTTAATGAGTTGCCCTAGATTTCTCAGGGTGTCCATCATCAGATCCTGACCTGACGAATATGGGACCGGTCAGACTTTGACTAAAACCCACCGTGTCCCTTCTGGAGCCCTTTGTGTGCCAAAGCAGCGGTAACTCTTTCGAACAATCCCGCAGCCCCGACAGGCTCTGGCCCTAATGGTTTTGTTGACCTATTTGAAGAACGCGTGGAACAACGCGCGCCGCCGACACGGGTGTGTCTCCTCAGTATCGTCTCCTAGGAGACGGAAGAACGATGTGCCACCAGAAAACTCACCGCGCACAGACCCACGCCTACGGTGCCCGGGAGCGTCTCTCGACACCCGGCGACCGTGTTTACCACCAGGTCCACAGCGGCGGCTGGGATGAGCGGCGCGAATTCGCAGTCGCTCCGCCGCTTGCTTCTCTAGCATAACTGCTCCGCAGAAGGAGGCGACGGCATCCTATTTCCTCTCGCTCCTCACCATGGCTTGAACCACGGCTGGGCGCGAGAGTTTGCCGCCGCCAATTGCCGCCACGGGGACAGGCAGGTACCTCCCGAAGCAACCGTGCCCGGTGTGGACCC
>NWSH02000556.1:3965559-3989374 GCA_002382865.2 Heliothis virescens
GACCGGTCAGACTTTGACTAAAACCCACCGTGTCCCTTCTGGAGCCCTTTGTGTGCCAAAGCAGCGGTAACTCTTTCGAACAATCCCGCAGCCCCGACAGGCTCTGGCCCTAATGGTTTTGTTGACCTATTTGAGGAACGCGTGGAACAACGCGCGCCGCCGACACGGGTGTGTCTCCTCAGTATCGTCTCCTAGGAGACGGAAGAACAATGTGCCACCAGAAAACTCACCGCGCACAGACCCACGCCTACGGTGCCCGGGAGCGTCTGTCGACACCCGGCGACCGTGTTTACCACCAGGTCCACAGCGGCGGCTGGGATGAGCGGCGCGAATTCGCAGTCGCTCCGCTGCTTGCTTCTCTAGCATAACTGCTCCGCAGAAGGAGGCGACGGCATCCTATTTCCTCTCGCTCCTCACCATGGCTTGAACCACGGCTGGGCGCGAGAGTTTGCCGCCGCCAATTGCCGCCACGGGGACAGGCAGGTACCTCCCGAAGCAACCGTGCCCAGTGTGGACCCGTCATGCCGAAAGTGAGGGTCAAGTACACATACCCTTCAGCATATTTGCTAATCCGGCCGGATCCGGCCGGATTCACGCCAATCCGGCCGGATCCGGTCGGATTGAAAATGATACCGGATTGCAATCCCTAATGGTGGACATTAAACTGCTTAAGATTATCATCATATTTCCATTTAGGTACTTACACTTGTCACACAGATAACCATTGTGCGTTCATTAGCTATAATACAGGTACCTATCGTGTATTGCGTCTTTTTGTTTTTAGAACCTTATCATTTGTAGCAGTTCGTGTATTCCACTTTCGCTTCGGAAGGGGAACAAAGCTGTCACGAAAGACGTGAAGATAGCAGTTGCAGTCATTGTGCAAAGTACACGATGTATGTGTCCGGAGACGATACAACCCTACAATACTTAGTTTAAAGTGTTATCTTTACGATTTGCATAACACTACACACGCAATGCTGATCTACATTATACTCCATGCCGTTACCGTTTTGTGTAATTTCGCAAAATGTGAACTCACGACAACAATAGCTAAATGTGCTGTTTAACATTTCGTAACGTAATGTTCCTTACAACACCAAGTAAGATAACTTGGAGGACACGAGTGGAGCTCCGTGACTCGCGACCTTTGCGCGCATACCCACTGACATTTCACCGCCTATTACCTTCCAAATGTTATTTAATGACTTACCGCACCAATTGTCTTTGTAACTAATCGAATTGTTGAAATTTCAATAAAACAACGCCTCCAGACACAACAAGGCTTCAGAAAATCATTACACTCGATTGAGCTTTATGAGGCATGTCGTGCTACAAACAGTTACTTCTCTTCATAAAACAAGGTCACAGACTAAATAAAACCACTGAATATAATAGACAATACATCTCATTTTATTTATATTAGGTACTTCTATAACAATACTTTTAACAGTCTTAAAACAAACGACTTAGTGAGATAGCGGTCAACGCCGGTTCTATCTACAGTATGTACAACAGAGTATGCGTCAAGCACACGTGAGCGAGGTGAAGGCGCGCGGCGCGTAGTGCGGCGCGCTGTGCCGCTGAGCGCACGCGCCGGCCGCGCCCGCGCCGCGCGCCACCGCCTCGAAGAACTGCCGCAGGTCCGACACCGAGCGCGTCGGCGGCGCCTGCAGGTCGTGCAGCGACGCCGCGCGTCGTGGCGTCGTCTCCGGGGATCGCTCGATCCGAGCCAGCTGCTCGCTGCTGCGAGCCAGTCCTCCACTGGTCCGTGACAATGACTCAAATAATGCGCGTCGTTCCCTCACCGGGACATATTGCGCAATAGCTTCATGGACATTCGGGGAGCAGGATCTTGCCCGATGCTCCAGCGACGATGTCTTTCGTCTAGCCGCCTCCATGGCGTACCGACCCCGCTCAGCGCCTCCCGCCGTGCCCTCCCATCTCTTCAAATAGCGGCGTCCTTGCTCCGATTCGGATCGCGCAGCGCGTGGCAGTGTGTGGTGTTGTTGCGTGCCCGCGTTCAGCTTGCTACAGCTGTCACATTTGATGACCTCTGCTTTCCGTACTGGCGCATCTACCACGTCAGTGGTTTTCAAGGCGTCGAGGGAGAGGGTCAGGTCTAAGCTGCGATCGGATGATGAGTCGTAGTCGTCGTCCTCGACGACGATGCCCTCATCCGTGGCGGCGGGGGAGTGGTCCCTGCGCGTAAGCTGCGTCTCCGTGGAGGTCAATAACCTTCGACGAGCTCGCGGGGGCGGTTTAGGTGGGCAAGAGGGTGTCTCCTGTTGAGGAGCCTCTTTCTTTGGTTCCCGACTGGCGGTGTCCGCGGCGGGTAGCACGTCCAGAAACCGGACTTGCGGTAGCGGCGTCTGACCGAGGATCTCGACGCAGAGCGCACGCACCCATCTCGCGTATTCCGCCGCATTGCAAGTCTGCAACAATAAACTTAATTGAAACATTCGTCTGCGCCGGGTATCGAGCTATAAAAGTAAGATTTATGACTTAATCTGTTTAAGAAACGTTGCAATTTGCATAATGTTTTTTTATTATAAGGTCCTTCGCGCAAATTATAAAAAGTGAGCAAGCAGGGTTGGTAGGGTGACAATAATGGAACATCTGATCGCAAGGACTGAACTAGTCACGGTCACATTGCATTTATAGATGCATTTTAAACCGGGAGCGCATTATGGTATGATTTTTTCTTAAAACGTGTTTCCTTTACGTGTCAACACCTTCGCGTTCTAGCCCTTCTTATGGTAAATAGTTACATCAAAAGGTTGCAATGCACAAAGGCCTTTGATTTACGGTTGTTTCGTTTTATTGAGGTCTATTAAAGAGTACGAATCGTGAGAAAGGCGCTATCCGAAGGGGGATAGAACGTCTTGGAAGACATCGTAACATGGCCTAGTGAAAAAGTGTAAATAATAAGTATTCGTAAGACATAAATTGGCAAAAGTAGGCAGATCGACTTCATAGTAGAAAATTACAAACATAAGCGAACTAAAGTTTATTTTCACAAAGGATTTACAAACCAGAGGACTTGTTTAAAAACAATCAAAATCTCATGTCTTAGTGGTCTCGGGTCAAGTCTAAATATTTTTGTTCTCGATTTGCTGGAGTAGCCTGAGGCTCATCAGTCATGTTACATTTGTAATGTTGATAATTATTTATGTCCTCATTGTCTCGTGGACAATGACCACCAGTGGCGTATGTAGTACGTGACTCGATATAATGTCCATTACAGATGGAGTGTTAATCTTGTAAACACGAATCAGTGATTTATGACGATTTAGTGCCGTCGAGGACACTGTTGGACCAAATCATTGGTTTTTGTGATCACACAAAGGGAAATAAAATATCAAATAAGTATGCTGACGTGATGAACTGTAGAAAGATAGAGGTAACGAGGAACATATTGACAATAACAAATACATGATTGACGTCTTAGTTGTATAACATAAGAGTTGACGAGGAAAATAATGCAACAAACTGCCTACCCCTGCAATTAAACTCAAATTTTCCTTCCTGTCATAGTATACTACTGTTTGAAATTTAATTGTATTCCATAGCTCATAAAACTCAAAGATTCAAGAAAACATAATGTCTTTTTAAAGAAGGACCATTTTCAAATGATTACTTATTCACATTTCTCTCTCAAAAACAGCTTCTGCGCTAACAAAGAATGCCGTCAGTCTATCCGGCACATCTCGATACAGTTTTGCAGTTGTCTTGGTAACACGTGCTCTGGTTTCATCGAAGCTACCTAGTCAGTAACTCAAAAACATTTCTGCAACGCACGCTATCATAATACCACAAATACCCGCTATTCTTTTTTCATCGATAAACTTCCCGGACATCGTAAAATTACTACCGACGAGGAAATGAAAGCAGTTCGAAGATAATAATGTACGTACATTGTATTTGTACCAAAGACAGCAGACGTAGTATTTTTTAATTTAGTCTGCAGTATTGTATTGTGCTGATACAATATCTGTGTGTAGAGTGTCATATTAGAACGATGAAATATTATCCACGACTCACGTATGTTCAAGGATCCCGCCAGTTCTTAGATTTTGCGTTATTACACCTATTATGTAGGATTGACAAATGACACTCTATTGCATGGAAATTATGGCTAAATCGCAAATGATGAATTGGCATATTCAATACAGCCGCAAATAAGGACGATGTTGAGGCGGATTTATTGAAAATCATTAATCAAGATGTGAACCAATGAATAGGAACCTAATTGGGAAATAAATTGAAGCTTTATCCTAAAGTAAACAGAATGAGGTGCAATGACGTATTCATCTTGTCTTGATTGATTTATATCGATTGAGATATTTGCAATATTGGTGTACCTAATATCTGGACGTGTAAAATGAAAAGTCATGACTTTTTGCATCTATAAAGCTGTTGACGTGTTTGTCCACTTAGCACTTTTCTGTTGTTCCATTAACCTTCTTGAGGATGTTTGTTTCCATTAAGTGCAATCATATTTCCTTACTTGTTTAATTTTGGGGTTCGGAATGTCGTCAAAGCACGTTTGAAATATTTCGCCATTTGTCGATGTCGTGATTGTCAATTTTCACGAATTAACAGTCACGTAGGAAACACGTTTCACAATGCTTTGCGTTCAAACAAAGGGGTGTTTGGGCTGGGATTGACCAGGACCATAAGAGGTTTAACAAATAATCACCTGAAACGTGGCGACGGCAGAGTCGTCTCTGAGCCGGGACAGCTGGAAGGCGTTGGGCAAGGTGTGGGCAGTCCGCAGGTGCAGATCTCTGAGGGGCAGTCGCGCCGCAGCCCGCCGGGGCAGGGTTCCGTCCCGCCACGCCAGCAGGCAACCACTACGGACGGCTGCCCGCACCCAAGCCCAGGATTCTGTGTCGTCATTGTAATACTGGCGGAGGACGCCTGGAGACAAAGAGAACAAGGGTTTAATTTTGACAGAGAAGAAGGTAGATTTTCGGAAGAAATCTAATCGTTGGAGAATTCGAGGTTCAGACCTATTGACACGGGTACAAGAATACTTGAACACGTGTTATAAAACCTTTGAGCTTGCAAACATTGTCAACAACACACGCAAGTGCAATTATGTCATAATTCTACAGAAGCATGAATCACCGATAAGGTTCGATCGATGCAACTGTCATTGCAAGGTTAACTAGGATCAAGTATCTAATCGGGCATCAAACAATATAGGCAGGTAGTTCATCCGTTAAAATTGAAAGGTGGAATTTACTATCTGACGCAGTAAGCCACATGACGCTGGCTGATAATTTTAATATCTGCCACGTTCGTTGAATGAAGCTGCCATAGTTCATTTATCGGCATTTCCCGTGTTACGTGTTTTATATGCGTAAGTAATTAATATACAATTTATTGAGTCATGTGAATTGCTACAATTTATGCAATTTTCTTATCCTCTATTAAATGAATCTGTGACTTAGTCATACCCCGAGATGTCTTTCAAGCATATCATTTGTCATTAGGGATGAATGAAATGTTGAGGAAGGAAAGTGAGTTATTTATCAATTCATTTTGTAGTGCGTCAGTTGACCAAATGCACTTGACATTGTACAATGTCACTTCTTCAAAAGTCAGTTCGAATCGTTACAAATCATTGCGTGGTCAGAATTCTAATTTCGAGGCGAGACGGATGCCATGATAATCTTCATCATTCCATAGGCATTTGCTGTCTGCATTTCGCATCGTCAGGAATTAACGTATCAAATGCTTGAGAGTGTCAAGTTACAAAGTCAAGTTCAC
Organism: Heliothis virescens; assembly: GCA_002382865.2. Classification (NCBI taxonomy): domain Eukaryota; kingdom Metazoa; phylum Arthropoda; class Insecta; order Lepidoptera; family Noctuidae; genus Heliothis; species Heliothis virescens. The sequence goes on from NWSH02000556.1 coordinate 3,971,338, forward strand.
GAAACCTTAGCCTGATATGCGTGGCGTGGTCACTGCGAATTTTGCCATGCTGTTTTGCATTGAAATATTACTTTGTTTTTATAGTCTTACAATTAAGTCTCTCTGAAGTAATGAAAACATTGAATGATTTTTTATATTGTTGTCAGTATCGGGAACTTTGTACCATTTGCGTTATAAACTTAAAGCAGATGGCCCAGCTGCCAATTAAGATCTATTTCAATATTTATTTCTGAGAAAAAGCCAAGTAATAAAGTCAATTATTTAATATTTTCTTACTTAAATCCAATTACGTGAATGAGGTCAGTTCACTGTTGCATTGGACACAATGCTATCACAACTTCAGAGCAGCTTTGCAAAGGGTGCTAACCGCAGTTTGCGGCAAGCCGTGTCAACGTACCAGAGCGATTATTCATAATTTGAGCACATTGTTACATTGTGTTATGTTTCTACGTTAATTTTAATTGTATATTGCTCTAGCAGTCTAGTAAATAGACTCGGTTTTCGTTGCCATAATGTGCCTACGTAACTTTTGTTACTGTATCCTATTATGTATTTATAGTTTAACATGTTAACAGGTAAATTACAATAATCCGGGAGAAGTTTCCTGTTTTATCGTCAAACTGCAAAACAATAATAATATAATCTATTTATTACATGTGTAGGTAACTAAATTGCAACTCAAAAAATCTCTGTCTGGAATTCTTAAGTTATCATTATTAACATTCAACAGACTTCAGAAATCCAATTTAAATACCATAATGTGTTTGCAGTGACCTAGGTCAGGCATACGAGACGCATGATTGGATTCTTCTATCCGCTTGAACTCAAAATCTCGTGACCCGAAGCTTTGTTCGTCACCAAAGCAAATATGGCGTCGAATAAACTTTATGAAAGTTATTGACTCAGATTTGTATCACATAAAAATGTAGTTAGCTATTGTTGTTAAATTTGGGAGAGGTTCTAAGGTAATTTAGTGTTATAAAATGTATTTTCATGGTTCTTTAGTGATGTAATCGACATAATTCATTAAGTGCCAACGAATTGTGTATAAATGAAAGAAAGTTTGAGAAACAAGTATTTTTGTTCCTTTCGTTGCTTGGATGAAGTACTTTAGTATTAGTACTGGGTCTTTTTTTTCTGTTAAAAAAATCTATCTTTTAATGGAGTCATTACATGTTTTAGCTCCAATTATATAGCTTTGAAGAAACGTAGCTAAAGCAGGTCATGTAAGTCTTGTAAGCTGTGCCGTTGACCCATAATGCTTGAGGAGTCTAATTTAGTTAGTTGTAAGAATATAAAATATGTCCTTGACAAGTATTGGCCGGCTTCAGGCTTAGACCATCGATTACCAGTATAACATTACTTAACTGGATTCAACAAGTAAGACTGTCCGTATTTTACTACAACGTGGTCACCAAATTCTTAGTTGTTTTGCGTGTTGTGCGGTTTACGCAAAAATAGAATGCCAATATCCTCAGATTGTTGGTCACCGTAATCACATTCTATCGTTTGGAATTATTGGAATGCGTAAATATTGATCACCAATCATTTAACTGGTCAAGTTCTTGCGCATAAAATGGTTGATCTTTATATGTATTTTTTTTGCAAAACATGATTTTTTCCACTGACATATTGAATATTTATCTGTGGACACACATGTCTGATAGCAATCGATAACATTTTTATCAGTCAGCCAATATCTTAAATATAATGTAGGTAGGTGCATACATGATAGGAAAAGTACCTACATAATTATACTACTGGGTCGCAGGCATTTAGGTCTTAGTGATAGGGATGGATTTGGTGATCGATATAAAATTTATTTATTTTTTCTTATAAAATAATTTGGAACATGGACATGTGATACAGCTGCTACTCCTAAGTCCCACCTACTTGATCCTATGGCTTAGAATTCGAATCCTATTGAGTTGACTGGTTTTTGGTAGACGCGTCTACGCAAAATCAGCCAGGCTTGGCAAAAAGGTTTGATAGATCAACGGATTCCGTGAAATCTACAAAATATTGTGAGGCGCCGTTGTCAGTTAAACAGCTGATTTTATCTCCTTATAAAAACAGCTGATGTCTCTTCCCATTGTTAGGTATTTTTTTGAGCTAAAACTTCACGGTTCCGCCAAACGTTTTGATTATAAAATATGGCGACATTCCCAGGTAGGCTTGGGGTCATGGGAACTTTATATGACAATACGTGAAAAGAAGGCTTTTTTATATATTTTGGGCATTTAGCCAACAGTTATTTTTAACATAAAATAGGACCTGATTTTTTCAGAAATTTATGCTATCCCCCACATGACAGTATTTCTCAAAGTTCATTGACATCTCAAGAGTTAAGTTTCCATCATCCGAAAAAACTATTTGGATAGATTTTAATCTAACAATAACCTTACAATATTACTACCATGAGTCAACTCTATCGATCGCTCCTAGTCTAGCGTCTAGACTCCAGACGCGATTGTTGACTTAGTTACTGACTAACTGCGGAATTCAATATTCTGTCTGTCTCTGGATTTGCTTACTAGAGATAGGAATTTGACATTACTTGTATAGAGCTAATGTCAAAATTCAAACTAGTAAGCAAATCGACAGACAGATAGGTTATTGGGAACGGCCATTAGTAATAACATGAGAGTAGATGGAGATGACTAAAATATTTATTTTTATGATATTGAAAATCGAGATTTTCGATTACACTTTCTTAAATGTTTCTTACCGATACCTTCCTTCTTATTGATCTAATAGTTTAATGTAGGTACCTACCTACTTATTATGTCATAAACTAGGATAAAAGATGCATAAGTTCCAATAGAAATGCTATTCAAATGTTTGTAGGTAGGTACCAAAATGCACCTGCGAATTGCATCTTATTAGGTAGGCACACTGTGGAATTACGATGCACGTTAGACCCCGTTAGGGCATCACTAATAATGTAAACATAGTCTTTAGTAAATGTAAACGTTATTATAGGAGTTTTATAAGGCTAAAGAATTACCTAATCAAATATTTTCTTTTAACTTCAAGGAAATTCCTTAGTTTCGTTTTTTATTATGCTAGGTATACCTACCTAGGTCGAAAAGTTTGGAGGTTACTTCCGAATGAACTATACTATTCAAAGTCATTCATGTTAGGTACAGTAAGTTCCTATCTACCTATTGGATCTTGTATCACTCTGGCATTTAGATATTATGCATCTAAGTACTACCAAGACATTCTAGAAGTCAGTTTATTATTGTTACCGAGCTGTGCAACATGTGTTATACAGCTGACAGTCTGAAGGAATGGTCAACGTCCTGTATTTTATTTGCATTCATTCTAAAAACTGTGTCTAGTAATGTCTGTGTATATTTGCCAGATGTTTTAGACAAAAAACTTGAGTTAAAACTTAGCGGGAGCCTGTTAGTTTCGAAATTATCATGTTGGATTTCAATAAAGTTGTGATAGCAAGACAAGTTTGAATAAATTATGAATGGTGTTTCACAAAATCTATAAGGTTATGTTTATGAATGAGATTATTGCATCATTTATCCGTAGGGCCGCGTTTACTAAAGCTTGTTCATGATACTGACCTGATATCCTAAAGTCAGGATCTACAGGCGTAGGGATAGGTCCAGGAGTAAGTTCAGGTCGAAGTTTTCTTAGACCGGCCACCACCCGTGGTGCCGGCGACTGTTCTCCTACAAGCATCGCCTTACCACAACATTGCACAGAAAAACACTTTCCACTACACTCTTATAACATAAATTCATCACTAAATTCACTGTAAACAATCCAGTTTTCACAAATTATTTATTTACAATTCCTTCAATAATAGTCAAATTTTTAACTGTCAAAATCGTATTTTAAAATTCGAAGTTCGTTACAAATTGCGCGCAGCACATTTTTGTTGTTCGATCTGTGTGCGACTCGTCGTATTGTCACTGTACTACCGACTGGCCGGCCGGCCGGCGCGTCTATGAATGAATGAGAAGTTTGATTCGCTGAGCGCCCCACTTCGCTGCACTCCACTACTACTACGTTCAAGGAGGCGGCAACCACAGCGCGTATTTTGAACTATGTCTGCCATCTAGTGGTGAGTAGCGAGCACAAGAATTAGTTCTAATAATATTTTATCGAGTGAAAGAAAAATACCTGATTACATTCATCTGATAATCATGAAAATGGTAGTTGTAGTGATAACTGTATTTATTTAAGCAGAATTAATGTTATAAAAGTTTTCAGAAAAGTATTACAACAACAAACTGTTAACAAAAAACCTTATCAAAATTCAAATGAAATTTACAAGTCAGTGAAAATTATGGCTATATGACTATAAAAGCGCAAAATACTTTTGTAAAATTATATACGTCACAAACTTTCTAGAGAATTTAATATCAAAAAGTATTTTTGATTTAAGATAATGTAAATTTGCGCCATCTACCAGGCAATGGCAAACAAACTAAGAATGGTTGGGAGGTACGTGCTGCCATCTATGACCACTTTTTAAGATTACCAAAAGAAATAATAGATGGCCGTGACAAAGGTGCGTAGAACTGCCACGTAGCTATAGCTATAACCCTGTGGCTGCCCGTTGTGATAAAAAATAACAGATGGCGCTTTTAAAAGATTGTGGAAACGAGGACTCGCTTTATTTTGACTTTAGTTTCCATAGAGGGCGTTCTCGGTCTTCTTCATCCATGTTATTACTGTTTTGGTTGCTCATATGGCTATAAAAAAAAATATTTTTCCTGAATTTATTTTTGTAATGTTAGATGAACTTGATCTTGTTGAAACCTCACTTTTCTTTGAATAAGTGGAATGTAAGCAAGTGCGCTTTCAGAAAGCATAACCGTTTAGGTACGGGAATCGAACCCGTACCATGCAGCACTTCATTGGGCCATTAAAGATAAAAGATAAAAGTCATTTATTCAAAGTAGNAGAGCTAATGTCAAAATTCAAACTAGTAAGCAAATCGACAGACAGATAGGTTATTGGGAACGGCCATTAGTAATAACATGAGAGTAGATGGAGATGACTAAAATATTTATTTTTATGATATTGAAAATCGAGATTTTCGATTACACTTTCTTAAATGTTTCTTACCGATACCTTCCTTCTTATTGATCTAATAGTTTAATGTAGGTACCTACCTACTTATTATGTCATAAACTAGGATAAAAGATGCATAAGTTCCAATAGAAATGCTATTCAAATGTTTGTAGGTAGGTACCAAAATGCACCTGCGAATTGCATCTTATTAGGTAGGCACACTGTGGAATTACGATGCACGTTAGACCCCGTTAGGGCATCACTAATAATGTAAACATAGTCTTTAGTAAATGTAAACGTTATTATAGGAGTTTTATAAGGCTAAAGAATTACCTAATCAAATATTTTCTTTTAACTTCAAGGAAATTCCTTAGTTTCGTTTTTTATTATGCTAGGTATACCTACCTAGGTCGAAAAGTTTGGAGGTTACTTCCGAATGAACTATACTATTCAAAGTCATTCATGTTAGGTACAGTAAGTTCCTATCTACCTATTGGATCTTGTATCACTCTGGCATTTAGATATTATGCATCTAAGTACTACCAAGACATTCTAGAAGTCAGTTTATTATTGTTACCGAGCTGTGCAACATGTGTTATACAGCTGACAGTCTGAAGGAATGGTCAACGTCCTGTATTTTATTTGCATTCATTCTAAAAACTGTGTCTAGTAATGTCTGTGTATATTTGCCAGATGTTTTAGACAAAAAACTTGAGTTAAAACTTAGCGGGAGCCTGTTAGTTTCGAAATTATCATGTTGGATTTCAATAAAGTTGTGATAGCAAGACAAGTTTGAATAAATTATGAATGGTGTTTCACAAAATCTATAAGGTTATGTTTATGAATGAGATTATTGCATCATTTATCCGTAGGGCCGCGTTTACTAAAGCTTGTTCATGATACTGACCTGATATCCTAAAGTCAGGATCTACAGGCGTAGGGATAGGTCCAGGAGTAAGTTCAGGTCGAAGTTTTCTTAGACCGGCCACCACCCGTGGTGCCGGCGACTGTTCTCCTACAAGCATCGCCTTACCACAACATTGCACAGAAAAACACTTTCCACTACACTCTTATAACATAAATTCATCACTAAATTCACTGTAAACAATCCAGTTTTCACAAATTATTTATTTACAATTCCTTCAATAATAGTCAAATTTTTAACTGTCAAAATCGTATTTTAAAATTCGAAGTTCGTTACAAATTGCGCGCAGCACATTTTTGTTGTTCGATCTGTGTGCGACTCGTCGTATTGTCACTGTACTACCGACTGGCCGGCCGGCCGGCGCGTCTATGAATGAATGAGAAGTTTGATTCGCTGAGCGCCCCACTTCGCTGCACTCCACTACTACTACGTTCAAGGAGGCGGCAACCACAGCGCGTATTTTGAACTATGTCTGCCATCTAGTGGTGAGTAGCGAGCACAAGAATTAGTTCTAATAATATTTTATCGAGTGAAAGAAAAATACCTGATTACATTCATCTGATAATCATGAAAATGGTAGTTGTAGTGATAACTGTATTTATTTAAGCAGAATTAATGTTATAAAAGTTTTCAGAAAAGTATTACAACAACAAACTGTTAACAAAAAACCTTATCAAAATTCAAATGAAATTTACAAGTCAGTGAAAATTATGGCTATATGACTATAAAAGCGCAAAATACTTTTGTAAAATTATATACGTCACAAACTTTCTAGAGAATTTAATATCAAAAAGTATTTTTGATTTAAGATAATGTAAATTTGCGCCATCTACCAGGCAATGGCAAACAAACTAAGAATGGTTGGGAGGTACGTGCTGCCATCTATGACCACTTTTTAAGATTACCAAAAGAAATAATAGATGGCCGTGACAAAGGTGCGTAGAACTGCCACGTAGCTATAGCTATAACCCTGTGGCTGCCCGTTGTGATAAAAAATAACAGATGGCGCTTTTAAAAGATTGTGGAAACGAGGACTCGCTTTATTTTGACTTTAGTTTCCATAGAGGGCGTTCTCGGTCTTCTTCATCCATGTTATTACTGTTTTGGTTGCTCATATGGCTATAAAAAAAAATATTTTTCCTGAATTTATTTTTGTAATGTTAGATGAACTTGATCTTGTTGAAACCTCACTTTTCTTTGAATAAGTGGAATGTAAGCAAGTGCGCTTTCAGAAAGCATAACCGTTTAGGTACGGGAATCGAACCCGTACCATGCAGCACTTCATTGGGCCATTAAAGATAAAAGATAAAAGTCATTTATTCAAAGTAGGCTGAAAATTAACACTTTTTGAAGGTCAATGTTTACAAAAGACAGCCCCCACAGCGCCCGCCCTTCACCACTTCCTATGTCTCCATTCAGTCAATCATTCAGAGCTTTTGTCATCCATACTTAATAGTTACAGATTTTTAATTTGTACCTAATCCCTATTTTACTTACCTCTTCATTTTCTGAGAATTATCATTTCTGTGTGAAAAATTTTTTTTTGCAAAAAAATTGGGAACTCAAACAAGAAATTCGATACATACATCATTTATTATCGTAAAGTTCAATAATTGTTATTGTACACGGAAGACTGCGCAGGTCTACAACATGGTTACAATTTTATAGGAAGACATCGAGATCAAATAAATGGCACATAAATAACGTTCAGTACATAAACAATTTTAAAGCAAACATAAGGCACTTAAAGACTACACGCTACTGACTAAACATACATAAATTAAATCAAATTAAAGCTTTTTTATGGAAGAAGAGACTATTAATATCACAATAGGCGAGTGATTAGGGGACATAATCACCATGGCCGCCATTTGCTGTCCTCGTCCGCCGGTGGTCCCTCGCCGGGCCGCTCTTTTTTTTCCTCGTAAAAAGCCTCGAGTTGACGACGGGCAGCCTCCTGCTTTTTGTACTCTTGGTACTCGATCAATTTCCTTTTCTTTTTAGGCGGTAAGTTGCTGTAATCCATCGGCAATTCGCAGTGTTCCGGAAGACTGGGTGTCACTTCAACTTTGCTCTGGGGAGACGTGTCTAATTGATTAGCGCCGGAGCATGCGACGGATTTGTTCGGCGACACAGCTTCGTTCACCTTCGCTGGTGATCTAACCTTTCGGAGATCAAGAGTATCGTTGTTCGTGCTCGGCGGTGAGTACTGGTAAGTGTACTCGCCTCTGTACGGTTCGTCTCTCTGTAAATATTTTGGTTCTGGCGCTGGCTCGGCGCTCATGTTCACGTCGATGTTGTCATTGCTTCGCTTGTCCATTATGTGTTGACGAATTTTTTGCAGTATTACATCTTTCGCCTCAGCCGGAACTCTTTTGAAATACGCCCCGTTTCTCTGGGCATTCAATTGTTCTGGCGCGCCGGGATGGTTCAGATTGTCGACGGTTGTGAGCAGCCCGGTGGGAGGTACTTTATGGGTGACCCTCGCAGCGGGTCTATTGTACGCCCACTGTTTCGGGCCATCGCCTGAGTATACTGAATCCTCTGCGTCTGAAGAAGACCTATCGTGATCGCTGTAGTAATGTTGCCTATCGGAGATGACGGATGACGGTGACGTCGGCGGCGAGAAGTTGGGTCTCTCTGGTACTTGGATCGTGAGAGGTTGTGCGGTAATCAGTCTCGATAGGTGACTGATTAAATTCTGGCTAACGTTTGCGTCTAAGTCTGGCACAGACATAATAAATCGGCACGCTTCGGCCGCGCATTGTCCGAAACCCGCTTGAAACTTCTTAGCTTCCAAAACCGGGTCTCTAGGGCTGTGCAACTTTGTAAGATGGTTAACGGTTAATTCAAGGATGTCTGCCTTCTCCAACTTGCTCAGGTTGTCGTCATCGATCTGTGACAAAAAGAAAAAAGTGAGTAGAGTATAGCGCAGGTGCGGAGCGCCGTTCTCACGGTACAAACGTCACATTAATATAACTGTACATATATGTGAATAAGCAACTCCTGTTTCTTAATGGAACTTGTACTTTTATATTCCTGTTTGGTGTCGGTACGGCTCATGGCAAGTACGCAGTAATAAACAGAAGGACAACCGGTCCGCGATAAAAATAAATGGTGACTGAATGAATGATGGATTGCATTTTGATGAACAGTAAAATAAGGTTTACTTTTTATGCAAACACATAGTTAATGAGTTAAGGTAAAAATAGAGTGCGATATCTATTATGTACGTGGTGTTATCTTTTATCTTTGATGGCACTCGAATATATTTAGAACACTTGAGCTAAATTTAGAAGTATTACAGATATGCAGCCTAGTCATAGTTGGATATGATATTGATGGCAAAGTTATTTCCATAAATTATGCAAAAATAAACATGAGTCATCGTTTGGAACGCATGATAAATACAATTAACATTATAATGTAAGTACAATAAAACATACCTCCAAAGCTCCAACCATGAGATCTTTAAGTTCGTCTAAGCAACGGTTGATGCGCGCGCGCCGTTTTCTTTCTAAAAGTGGTTTTGTGATCTTCTTGTACTTCGCCGTTTTCGATAACGGCGCCGGGTCCGAAGACATTTTGTATCTGTTAAAAATATTTAAATTAATAATTTATATTACAAAAATAATGAATTTAAAATATATATCGATCATTATATATTAATTAGTTAATTTTGAAAACATCAATTGTTATAAATCAATATTTATGGTGTTATAACGCACAGTAAAAGGATCGTCCGTTTATATTTATTTTTTACATTCAATCAAATGCGGAAAATGTTTAAAAATCTCATGAGTTACCATGCGGCAAAGTCTCGGATTTGGATAAATATTCAAACACCATTATATACTCTAATGATACTTGAATTAACTGTTATAATAAATAAAATATACTTACATTATTAAAGAGGGATGGTCGAACTACACTTAACACACACTAACTTAATGTCGGGTCACGATCTGGAGCTTGCAAGCACAGGACGCGCGTCTTCGGCCGCGTCTCGGCTTCAACTGCCTGAAAAAAGCCTTCTTCCCGCCCCCGCGGCCCGCGGCCCTTCCCTGCCCTCCGCCCTGTCCCATTCATACTGCGCGGGAGCACGTGTGGCCCAACGATCGAGTTTCAAGCATGCGTAACATACTTTCCCAGGGAATTCTTGAGGAACACTTTGGTTTTTTATACGAAATATTTTAATAACTGGCAGCCGAGTTAAACAACATTTTGAGTTCATAAGGCATTCCGTATGGACTCGGTAAATCAAAGGGCACGTGGCATTCATTTATTTCTCGGTAACGTCACAAAGAATGTCGTGTTGGGCAAGATTTTGTGAGCTCAGGTAAACTTGTAGGAATGTTAATCTTGATTCAAAAACATTGCAGGACATGGATTTAAATGTAGGGTATAATTTATAATAATAAATCACGAAATATCTTGCTTAACAAATAGGAACCTATTAATTTGCTTGTTATTCACAAAATGAACTGGCCGGTACGTAGTTCCGTAGTAATGTTTACCACCCAAGACAATATTTCCCGTTAATGCTACCTACTCATACTTAGAAACTACACGCCATTGTGAGACGAAACAAAATAAACACATTCAAACGTAACAATGACTTTTATGAGTCTTAATGTAATTTTAAAACTTTACTGTGATTAGTAATGTGCTGTTAACAGTTTTATCTTTAATTTCCGATGTTTCATCTTCCCGACTCGGGCTCATTTGGCGGCTTTTACAGTAAAAGAAAATGACGTAGACAAAAGGCGGCGTATAAAAAGGTTGTATGTAATAAATGGCATGGTCCAAAGAGGGTACAAGTTATATGGAACTTGCGGCACAGATTGTTGCGGTATTCGTTTTTTCGGCCTCGGCACTCGGCCGTCGGCAAAGCCAGGTAGAGGCGCGAGCCGAAGGATTCCGCGATCGGCTTTATCTTTTGTCATTCTTGACGTCGTTGAGATTGCCGTTTAAAAACTATATAATTATAGGTTATTCGGCGATTTTAAGTCCCTTTTGAATTTTTAATGTTTGCGTTAAAAAATACTGGACGGTGTTCATTTGTTTTTTGTTTCATGTTTTGTTAGGAGCGTTTTATGGACGCAAAGCGGCTCAATGGATGATAATTAGTTTAAGTAAGTGTTTTGAGAAAAAAATACCGTTTTTTCCTTTATTCGTTAATATTAGATAATGTGCATACCGCTAAGTATTATGGTTTCGCCAATTATTTAATTTCAAAACACGGCTCTTTTTACGCAATCTATTATTATATTTTGAAAACAAATACTGGATCGATTACTTTATTTGCACTCCTAAAATATAAATGGGTAAATGTGGGCAAATATGCAAATGTTTTTACTGAAAGAATTTTCATTTTCATGGAGATGTTTGTCCATTTTATTACCTACGGGTTTTTTTGCACCAACTGAAAGCTTAATTATCTTCATCATATAACTGCCTAAAATTATGTTCTCTATGCCACATTCAAAACAAATATTATATATAATTCAACAGTTGTTTATCATTCCAACTAGATGGCGCTAACAGCTACGTTGAAATACTATGACAGAAAGTTCTGAAGTAGGTACCTACTCAATTTCAAATGGGTTCAACCCTGTTTATCGACGTTAGTTTTCTTACTAAACTGTTTATTAATAATTTTTACATTCGTCAATGTCATCAAATCAAAATACCTACTTTTATTTTCAGGCTACATTGGGACCTGAAAGACATACATTAAAAAATGTAAATGTCATAATTATATGTAGGTATCAAGTTTCTGAACGTATTTTAAGGACTGCTACAGAGTTGATCAGGCCCATTAAATTAATTATAACTACAGAAATTACAACCTACCATTATGTTATAATTTTTTTTTTTATACATTTACGGCCGGTTGTACGTACTATGTAATGTAATCGTTTTATCGAGGAAAACGAATGTAAAATTGATTTATGCTTATTAAATATTTCTTACTATTTACTAAACAGAGAATTTATAATCGTACTTCATACTCTTATAAGAAACTAGCTTCGTTCAGCGGTTTCACCCGCGTCCCCTAGGAATTACTCTTCGCAAATTAATAAAAAGTAACCTATAGCCTTCTGCGATAAATGGGCTATCTAACACTGAAAGAATTTTTCAATTCGGACGATTAGTTCCTGAGACACAATAAACAAACAAACTCTTCAGCTTTATAGTAGTATTATTATATAGATAGCTGAAAAATAATATCGTAGCGATTTCTTCTTCAATAAGTATCAACGTAGGTAAAAGATATAATTATAAAAATTGCTAAAGAATTTATCTCTTGTTGCAAACGACCTTTGATACCTGTGTTAATCTTGGTATATAGTATTAAAAGAAATAAGCCCAGATTATTGTCTGAATTGGGTAATGGACTTACGATATTCTGAGAATTGTTTTTCTATAGCAGCATTGTCGTCATAATGAAAATTATCATTCAGTATCATTCATATATTCATAAGTATTTAATTTCAGTAACAATTGAGTTTCAGTAGATCATTAATCTGTTATATTATCACTCATAGAAAAGGCTCTATTATTTTCGGAAAATCCACGTGTAAAATCGGTAAATTGAATGATTATATTTTTACTAACGAAATACTCGTGCTAAGCGTTTATGTTTATAAATCGATCAATTATCCGGACAGTTTTTTAAAAACAATCCGCCTACAACAGAGTCGAAAAGCAAAACTTTCCCACCGATGTAAAGCAAAGTTTACATTATCGTGCTTGACGTGTTCGACTTATGACGTCACTGTTATCGAGAGTTCCCGAGCTATTTCATGTATAGGCTGCATAGAAATGTTTGCGTGTGTAGGTGTATGGGATAGACTAAACAATGAGACTTGCTGATGTTGTGCTCTTAGCTTTACGATTGTGTTTTGTCTTCTCGTATGTACTATGTTTTGTTTAGATAATTGTTTTATTATTGAGGAAGGTTACTTTCCTTTAGGTTTTAATTTTTAAGATATTTAATATTAATTTTGAATGATTTTTAGGTTTTTTTTTTGTGACTGTTTGTCATGTCAGAACAGTATTTTTTTGAGGTGGAAAATTATTAGATGACCCCACCTGCTGTGCGTGCAATCGAAGAGAGTGACAGACTTTAACTTGACTTTCGGAACTCTTTGTATACAGAATACAGCTCACGCTACACGAATCTGTAAAATTTTACCAATCGAACATTAACTTCCTACTATTGTCATAAGGTTGAAAATCTATTGCAGAAATTTGACAGATTGTGGTAACTTGATGTACTATCTGTACAAAGACCACGATAAGTCTTTCGAACAGTCTCGTAGCCCTAGCAGGCTCTGTAGTCCTAGGGCCAGCCCTAAGGGTCAAAAAGCCAGCAGAGTTTGCTAAGTTTGCTTACGATCATCCATCATCCTGCCCTTATCAAGTTTGCCTACCAGTGGGCTTAATCAAGTCTAGACTTGTTCGGATGTTATCAGTTGTTATCCGCACCGTCTTCAATTAGTCGTAAACAGAGAAAAAAAATATCAATCATGATGACTCAGATGTGTCGGTATCTATTATGTAAAAATGTATTTATCTTTACGTCTATACATAATACATTTAAATAAGCTTTGTTTATCTGATAGATGAAACTGTAGCTTTCTTTAGTCCGAAATCAACATGAAGCGTGTCAACCTACCTAGTCAACCTACCCGAATTTGTATAAAATTTTACCAATCGAATATTCACCATCCAGAATTGTGATAAGGTTGAAAATCTATTGAAGAAATTTGGCAGATCGTGGTCTGTACAAGTACCTATTTTAAAAAACTACGTTCATATATTGTAATTGAAGGTCATGAGCTCAAATTAATTAATAGATAAGACTGCCTTTTGGAGTCGATTCTTAAGTCTTATTTTTAAGTAATATTTCTACTTAGCTCCTTTAGGGAATGTGTTATGAAAAATGCCGTAAAGTGAAGACACCACGCCATATCAATTTTCACAGGTGTTTTTAACATTACTAGACTATAGATCAGGCATATAATCAGACAGATAAAATATTTATCTATTTATTTTATTTTTAATTACTACATACCTACATAGTACAAAACAAAGTCGCTTCCCGCTGTCTGTCTGTCTCCATATATTATTAAATCTTTAATCTATACTATACATATAATGTTATAAAGCTGAAGAGTTTGTTTGTTTGTTTGTTTGAACGCGCTAATCTCAGGAACTACTGGTCCGATTTGAAAAATTCTTTCAGTGTTAGATAGCCCATTTATCGAGGAAGGTTATAGGCTAACTAACGTTTTATACGAGTGCGCTGAATAGTTCCCACGGGACGTGGGTGAAACCGCTGGCAGAAGCTAGTAAATTAATAAATGTGTATGCGTCATAAAATTATCTATTCGCATATTAACAACGGCGCAAATCAGCGAATATCCTGAAAGGCTTTTCAATGATGAAGTCGATTTCAGTGATAATGACGTTTAAAATAATCTTATTAATTTTAAATACGATTAATGTGTCATTGTCTTAATCCTTGCAGAGATGTACTGACGACAGCAAGTCAACATACCCCAATCTGTAAAATTATCCAATCGAACATTTATTAACATTTCACTATTGTGATAAGTTGAAAAAAAATTACAGAGGCAGGTGATAATGTCTATATAATATGATGATATAGATGTGCTGGCGTCTGTACTCATCCTGGTGTAAGAAGGTACATACACCTTTTTTTATATCGATGGGAAATCATCAGTATGACCCCTCCCGCTGTGGGTGACAGCGGAAGGGAGTGTCAGACTTTTACTGACTAAAACCCACCGTGTTCCTTCGGGAGCCCTTTGTGTGCCAGGGCCGCGGTAACTCTTTCGAACAACCCGCAGCAAGGTACATACACCTAATGTACAGTCTTTAGGTGTATAAGTTGCAATCACGGAAAACAGCAATGTATTGTGTGTGTATCTGTGTTTAAATTCCACAAAAGACCGGAAAGCATAACGCCTACAACCGCGACCCGTGCTACATATTGTTCTGTGGTCGCGAAAACGCGGTAAGCAAAGGAAACCCGCTCGTGTAAATACATACATCCCCCACTACTTGCGCCTTCATTGCTTCGTCACGTACAAATGTACAAACGGTACCAGATCAACCTACCTGAATCTATCAAATTTTACCAATCGAACATTAACCTTCCACTATTGTGATAAGGTTGAAAATCTATTGAAGAAATTTGACAGATTGAGGCAGTTGCTGAGCTGGCGTCTATACCTGCCGCTGTATCATCAATTTTAACGGACTGAAACCACAGTCTTCATAAGACCTACACTCGCAAATAATGATCATTAATTATTACTTTTGCATTCAAAAATATGTTAATACCATTCTCTACTACAAAAATTATGCCAATTATATGCAACGTCTTGTATAATAAACAAATATTATTGAGCTTTTAATGACAGTTATATGTATAAGGAAATCAGTAATAGCTTTTAAGATACGAATATTTAAATAATTGGTTGAGATTTTTATGTTGATTTATTATTACCTAGGTCCTAGGTGTTTGGGAGTTGTAAGACTAGGTTTGCAAATATTAGCTGCAAGATAATATATGTAGTACCTAAGTATAACAGTATTGTCGAGTACTTTCGGATAGTTAATATCTATTGACAGAAGCTGCGCATGCTCGAGGTATCATGAACTTTGGACAAGCAACATTATTTGATGAGAACTATATAAACGATTGATCACATTTGGCAAAGATGGCAACTAAACAATAGAGGAAGAAATACCTATAATTTAAAAATAGAATGCACACGTTCCAAGTTTAAAACATTAGCTT
Organism: Heliothis virescens; assembly: GCA_002382865.2. Lineage (NCBI taxonomy): Eukaryota > Metazoa > Arthropoda > Insecta > Lepidoptera > Noctuidae > Heliothis > Heliothis virescens. The sequence continues at coordinate 3,987,141 of NWSH02000556.1, forward strand.
GCGCTAACCCATCATAAAGACACCATCAAAGACAATATATTTTATTATTTTTCGAATTGATTATAGAATTATACGGCGTTGTGGCCTTTGCCCTATCAGTGCCAGTTCTGTGAGCCATCAAGAGATTAGCGTACGACTTACGACCTTTACAGAATAAAATTATATTTATGACAGGTTTCAATGCGTGAGAACTATTTAGTCTTTGAATTTCTATCGTAAAAAAATAGGCCAAGCGTGAGCTAGAATAGCGGTGATGGTTTTCTTTCTTGCCTGAAATATTCTTTCAGTTTTGAAGATTCTTAGTTGTATCTGGATTGGTGTCAGAGTGATGATAAGTCATGCTCTACATTCCATTAGTAATTATTCCTTAACTATTTTGAACAGATTAAAAGGGGGTGCAAGCGCCATTATTCTAACTTAGCCTAGGTCTTTGGGAAAAACACCGCTGATATAAATTGCTGACCTTCCAGACGTAAGCGTCTGACATTAAGCCTCCATCTTTAGCCCTTAATCATGTTCAAAGAGGTGCTCTTTAAACAGGGGGCATTATGATAAGTTTAAACGATGTAGGATCCTTTAAATCCCATGTAGCGTTTAGTCACAGAACCCTAAAAACAATATAATCTACTTCCAGACAATCAAGGCCACTAAACTTATTACCAGACCAATAAATTGACATGGCCTTCACCATTTCGCTACCAGCCACGGGGTTTTTGATTACCATACAAATTTGATAAAAAAAACTCATGAATATACCAGTTATCATTTGGCGAACACGTATCTAAATCCTATAGATGCCTAATTGCTTCGTTATCAATGCGGACAGCCGAAACTTGTGTGTGGGTGTCTTTGTTTATCTGTGGCACGCGTGGGAAATGGACGCCGATCTGTTCCCACATGACGACAAATACCTACGGCGTGAGGTTAGTGCTGCGAATGTCGCGCTTAAGTTTAGGTATCGATTTTATTTTCAATCTTTGTGGTTGTTTTTTTGTATCGAATTTGTTTTTTTTTGTATTATAGCGTATAGATGAAGACTCAATTTGTAATATGCATTTTTAATAAAGTGTTATAAGTATTTTACGGCTTGTCATCATCATCAAAGATAATAAAAATAAGTAGCACATTAATCGATTTGACGTATCGACAATCGATAACCTTTCACCGCGCGTCACTAATCCAAAGTGAGTGCGTCATCGAACTGATGGGCCGAAGATGTGTGAAGAGCCCGTAATTGTTTTATTATGGTAAAAAATCGTTGAGTCATTCACAAGAAGGTTTTATCTGCGGTATTGGTTTTAGGACATTTTATTGCAAATCTAGATAACCGGCCAGTGTTAAATGACCCTCAATACTGTCTGCAAAAAAAAAAGTCAGCGGTGAAGTGTTGCAATTTAAATTCAGAAGTGCTGTCATGTGTCAAATTACGCTGGGTACTGTCCAGACTGAGTGACGTCATATGTTATGTATGGCAGCTGAGGTTATGATTCACGGTTATCCTGAGAAGTGAATCTTGTTTAGGGTTAAAGCCCGGTAACATAAACAATCTAGATTGTTTCACATACTCTTTGTTCATTGTGCTTACTAAATATGATGAAGTTATGTACAATTTTAGCCACTTCAGTTCCATGAATAACTTTTCACAACATTAAATTCCCTATGGACAGTTTATTTGCTTTTCGCATCTCACTATTAGATCTTAAAGGGTGTTATGGGAATCTAAATTTCGTAGATTATGATGGGGCCATTTTTCTGGAATAAACTTGATCGGAGAAAGTTAAAGAAAATACTCACTAAAATTCTAAACTGAAATACACACATCAAAAGTGTCTAGGGATCAAGCATTTTTATGCGGATTTCTTGAGATTGAGATGTGGCTTTGTAATAAATTTATGATTTTATAAATTCATATGGATCCTTTTTGGTGCATTTCATAATTTGAATCAGGAACTGTGAATCAAATTCGAGTAAAAGATGAAAATCAGCTGTCAATATTTTCCCTATAAAAACATACAACGCATTGAAGACATTATTAGTGCTACTGTTTCCCTACTACTGATTAAAACCAACGTTATTATGGAGCGGCGACGTCATTTAAGCAGGGAAGAAATGCTCAGAGCCGTGGGAATGATAGAAGCTGGTTCCCGGCAACGTACTGTGGCTTTAGCTCTGAATACAAGTCAGAGTGTTATCAGTCGACTTTGGACACGTTACCGAAGCACTGGTACCGTGGC
>NWSH02000556.1:3993239-4005244 GCA_002382865.2 Heliothis virescens
GTTTGAAAAAGGACTGGAAATAACAGATTTTCTTTTAAAATATATTGTGATCGGTATTATTTTGAAACAATTAATAATCCGTGCTTCTACCCGCGACACTAACACAAAACAACAATAGAACATCGGTTTGGCATTACTCAAATTTAGTTATTTCCAAATCCACTCTCTGGCTGGAATGGCCCCATGTCGTTGCAACAACAAGGTCTTCTTGACTGATACCCTACATATTCCAGGTCTTCTAGTATGTATTGCATCAAATTCACCATTAGCTATCTGAACTTATCTGGAACCTGCTGATGCTCCTAAATCGGTTCAGTCTTGGCTACCTGAGCGCCAGCGCAAACATTGTTTGTGTTAGTGGTTCAAATGTCAAAAATCCCTTTATTAGGAAAATGGCAAATTTCTTTATTAATGCAAAGGTGACTTGGTTTATCGTTACTGTGACAAACGAAAACACTTTATTTGATGAATCCTTAAAGAAAATTTTAATTAATATCAATCAGGAGAAAAGTTATTGCAAAAATATATGTTGATCCCTAGACACTTTTGATGTGTGTATTTAGTTTCACGCATCAAATAATAGTCTTAATAACTTCACTCTTAAATTAAACGCCGCAATTAAAATTAGAACAACAAAGCAAATCGCTAACGATTGCGTTGATTCGACTCGATCATCAAACAATCGATTCAATTTACTTAGACACCGCTTATTTTCAAAATAAAAAAAGAAACCGTTATCTCTAAAGAAAATATTGCAGACCATTTAAAGGATAATGGGGTATAACAGAAATTGAATTCTGGCAATAAAATTTAGCGCAGCTTTGAGTTACAAAATACAGTTAGGTTTAAAAAGTTCTTAATGCAAATTGTTAGGCGGGTGGCACCAAAGGCCTTTGCCGACACAGCGTTTTTTTTTCGGTTTTTGAATGAAAGCTTTGGAACGTGCGGTGGTCGGCACAAATTAGGGTAATAGTCGTTTAGTTTTTAGAGGCGAAGGGCGTTAGGTCTATTGTCTAGCGAAACGTGCCCACATTATAATAGGAGGCTTTACTGCCGAGGCAGTTTGTGTTATTGTAAACACGGGCTGTGTTTTGAAAGATAAGCTATGTTTATCAATACCTTTGTAGTTTTTGAAAGCAGGCATGTTTTTCCAAAGATGCTTGCTATGTTAATAATATGGAAACTGTAAAATGCTTTGATAAACTTTTGTAAAAAAGTTAAATTGCATAAAAAATATCTTGACGGGAACATGTAATATGCATTATACTGGGCACAAACCTACCGCAAAAAATGAAATTGCAAATTCAACCGTGTGCTTGATTTCTCAAAGGGAAAAATCTAAAAAATATATCGACAAAACTAAAGTTTGAAGCCTCTACGTAAATAAACAAAAAAACGTTTTCCACCTCTTGCCGACGGAAGCCGAGCGTCAATGTCAAGCGTTTATCAGCAGCGTTATCGTCAGTCAGTGTGCACGCGCCCTAAACAGATAGTTTACCGAACTGGCGCGGCGCCCGCGCTTCTAATTGACCACTCTTCTACGGAAGCGATAGCAAAATAATCAACTGTGATAACATGGGTACTTTAAGGTTTATTTATTTTGGTTTCCTAGCTTTTTTTGGGATTGAGTAATTGGTGACGTAGGTGTGTCTTGTTGAATTGCGAAAATGTTTTTTCATTTTAGGGTTTTATTTGAGAAAAAAAATTAATCACCTGTATTTTATGAGTGGGGAACTTCATTATAAGTCTTTTGATTAATCTGTGTTATAATACGAGGTTAATTTCCTTGATTTTGAAATGAAATGAAAAGTTGAATAAAACTGTGTTCCTTTTACTTAATTTACGCCTTTGTAAAATTAAGAATCCATTCTTTTTATTCTTCTCAAATCGGTACTTTAACAATCTTCTCACATTACCTTGCTTGGATCGATTACCTATTTATTAAAAAAATACAACAGCAACTTACTGCAAAAAACTGTCCAATTTTTAAACGCAACATCATTAGCTCATTAAAAGTATCAACAATACAGTTGTCGAACAACTTTAACGACAGCAAAGAACTGAATCAATCAACTGAGATCGATTTATCATCGTCTGCTGACGGTACCGATATCGTTACTGTTTCTGAAGATCTGTCAAAATTCGCTTCGGCCGGAAAGCGAGCCGTGGGAACCGGGAACGATTGGATTTCTCAAAAACAACTATATCTATCACAAATAAAAATAACTCTTTCGTTTTGATACATTTTTTATTCGATTCGCGAGTCGTGAAAGAATCGAGATTAGCTTCTTTATATCGATCTTTTTTATTCGATTTTCGGACTGCTGCTTTGTCTGTGCTACTCGATTTGAATTGACGATTGATTTAATCGGTCAAGTACTTCTTCTAAGTATGTTATGATTTTCTCATGTTCTAGAACAGATTTTACGATTATTCCCGTATAAAGTGGCGGCAAATTGACAGCCTCAATATTGTTGATAATAAATTAAGGTGACCTCCTTCTAATATTGTTTAAGTGAGAATTCAATTGAGAAAATTCGCAACGATTCATGTTAAGCATGTATTTTGTCACATTGCAACGAAGATGTAGAAAATACAGGAATGGGACAAGATATATCTTTCTCGAAACAAAATCAAGCAAAGTAGATATAATAGCAGTGATGGTGATGAAGTCGTTGAATTATTACTCGTTAGCCAGGTCTTCATCAGTGAACCTCACTTTGAACAATAAACATTGAACATAGATCCATTTTCCTATGCGGCATGACCGTTTGAAGGTTTATTATTACGAGAAATGAACGTAAAACTCATTCAGTACACTATAAATAAACTATTACTCGTCAATTAATGTCTGTCAACTAACTTTACAATCGAGAAATTCCACTCAAATGACATCAAGGGTCACACATAATTACACTAAACTCTCTTCAACCGAAGTCCATAAAAAAGAACATTAAAAAATAAAATCGTATTATTTTAAAAAGGTCTTTAATGAGATAATTTTTGGTAGTCGTTAAAAATTGATGAACTTTTAACTGACCTCTAATTTTAATTTTTATGTCGGCCTTATTACAGGTTAAAGAGGATTGAAATGGGCGGCACGGGGCATTGATTATAGGTGCAGCAGTGTGAGGGTAACCCTTTGAATGTCCGACGGCTTTTACTCGGACTAATCAAGTTCGTTATAAATCAGCGGTGAGTAAAAATGGGTTTTGAAGATTAGTTTGAATGGTGTTTTAGGTTTCGTAATCTGAATGAAGGCTCTGTTTTGCTTGATTAGAGCGGCAGAGGTTGCATTTCGTATCGTGTTTTCATGAAGTTTTGTCAGCAGATTCTCTGTATTAAGTGGTATTTTTAGAAATAAGCAGTGAAAATTAAAAATATTCAATCAACAGTCAAGAGATAGAAGTGGTCTATAATCCGTAATCAGTAGTTAGCAATTTTCTTTTGTACAATACCGTTATTTGGTCAGCAAAAATATATTTCTAGAGATTTTAGGATACAATATCTGGTCTCTTAAAACTGAAGGATCGTTTCTTAAAGCAAAAGATATCGATATCTGTTTTCACGCGTAACATCTCTATAACTTAGGCATGCGACCAGATTTTATGCTAATACAGTAATCAACGTCAAAACACTAGAAATCTTCCCAGGCTAGCTGATAAATGGTAATATTATGCGCAGGAGGTCTACGTCCTGTAATGACAATGTTGTCAAAATAACTATCGATGAGAACACCACATATTCAAATCTAGTTAAACTAGTATACATTAGCTGGTCTCGGTCTATTAAGAAATGAATTGGACGTAGTTACCGCAACTGTTACGCTGTCAGTTTTGAGAGTCGTGTATTGTTAGACACACGTCTGTTCTAAGTAGCGTTGGTATGTTGGTCGTGTAATACGGTAGGTGGCGAGGGGCGGGTATGCAAATGGCAGAGCTATACTTGGCCACGAAGCGGGCCGCCCGCGACCGTGGGAAAACTATCGCCTGTGGCGAGTTGTGCGCAGGCGCGGATTTGGATTAACGGCTTTTTGATTGGCTGTTGTGCGTGATTGATGATTGAACGGAAGTTATGGAGACGATAGCTCGTTGATAGATTAAATGCTAACCGCAGTGTTAACCAAGTGGTGCTTTAATTAACGTCAGGTGTGAGAGTTATGGAAGCTGCGCAATACTGGAAAGGATGGAATATGGATAGCAATTTGATGGTCATATTATTAACAAAATATGCAAATGATACTGTGGGACACTGTGAGTTTTAAGACAGAACGTCTTTTTGGACATCTTTGAGCATTTTTTGGATTAAAAACACCACAAGCGTTTAAGAGATGTTACAACAAACTTCTAACCAAAACAAAGGATAACCTAACCTAACCCCCCTTTCATTAGCATACATTTCTTTACTGCAAGTTATTTGTGTTGCAGTTCGTCCCTGTGCGCTCGTGCACGGCCCAGAGGCGCGTGACGGCGGTCGGCGCGCGCCGCAATCACGACTGTTCTGACGTGCGACTTTTTGACGCAACCGCGCCGAATGCCTAACGTAACACTTACTTTACTTTTGTTCTTTTACTATAAAACAAATAAATAATATAATAGCCTATACATTTGCGTCCAATTAAGCAGTTTTGAAATTTTTGGTATTGTGAGTTGCAAAATTTTTGCTTTTTTTTTGCAAGTTTTGAGTTCCATTTCTACAGAAAAATATAACGTGTTATAATTAAATAAAAATCTATGTCCTAACTCAAGTATACTTAGGACATGCTCGTGGTATCCAGCAGAAATCGTGTAGGTACCTATGGTCTGTTCGCGATAGGAATAGAAAGAAGTTTAATAAGGCTCTTTTAGGCGTCCACTTTAAAATAAAATTACAACAAAAATGATTTCGCTCAAGATTGATGTGGAAAAAATATAATTAATTTAAATAACAGCCGTCACACTTAATTGTACATATTTGAATTATCTACTTTCTGAAATTACAAGATTTCCATTTAATATCGTTTATTTTGACATTCTGTTGTCGTGTCGACGTTAAAAAAATCTAAAAGAAGCAGGGGTAGAGAGTACTGGGAATGTTTTCACGTCACTGTCAATTTTCTCAGACAGTCTCATACCAAGTCACAAAATGTATAATATCGAAAATTTTCGTTTAGTTAATTTGTGGAATCATAAAGCAAGGAAAATAAAATAATCAATTTTAATAGCAGCTACCACGCATAATTATTCTTATTTAACACCGACCTTATGAAATATCTTACTGTATTTCCTTCATAAACTGTGGCAGTACGTGAATTTTTCATTTTGGGAGGTTTTGTCAAATATGATCTGTCAAATTGTGTGTGTACGCCTTTTCTCGTTATAAATGAATTTTCGTGATTTTGTTGTTTATTGTTACTGTTATTATTGCCCCAATTAATACATCGTTTAAATTAGAAGAAGTGAAGCGGTAACTTCCTCAAGCACTAACATATATGACGACAGAGAAATGGCAATCTTGCATTTTTGCCAACTCAAGTTTTGCCAACTTGATAGTATGATAGATAATGTCGTTGAAAGGTTCATTTTTAACGTCAGTGGAATTTCTTCATCATCATCATCATCATCATCAGAGGACAATGACCGACAAAATAAAATTAGTCACCTGTCATCTCCATTGTATTATTAACTTGAGATTGTCTGCCTGTCCTTGTCCCAACTTCGTTGGGGTCAGCTTCCAGTCTAACCGTATGCAGCTGTGGAGGACAGATAGATCTGCAATGGTTCTACCATTGCAGATCTATCTGTCCTCCACAACCCAGTTAACTGGGGCAACTCAATACCCCTTGGTAAGACTGGTTGTCAGACTTTTTGTCTTCTTTCTTCGTTGGGGTCAGCTTCCAGTCTAACCGTATGCAGCTGTGGAGGACAGATAGATCTGCAATGGTAGAACCATTGCAGATCTATCTGTACCTCCACAACCCAGTTAACTGGGGCAACTCAATACCCCTTGGTAAGACTGGTTGTCAGACTTTTTGTCTTCTGACTACCCGTAACAACTCTCAAAGATGGTTGCATGCCGAGACCTATCAATTTATCGTGCCTTTTGAAGCACAGAAGATTTCGATATGACATAAAAAATCGTTGCACTTGTGGCTGAATACGCTTCAAAGCTATTTTCACCGAATGGAAACATTATAATTCTTTTATTTTAAATAGGTTTAACCGTTTTTCTTTTTTAGCATCTTGAATAATAGGTATGGGTATGAAGGGTTGTGCCCGCCAACATGGGTACATATAGAATTTTTTTTTTACTTCATGTATTAATTTATTTATTTTGTATGGAATCGGTTCTTCAAACCATACAGACAGGCTTGCGTTGCTGGGGAGTTTGTTCTACCATTTCTTCTTCTCCACTCTATCTTATTTTACTCTACTATCTCTAGAAAATAATTTAATAGTTTGGTGGTGTATTTATATTAATCATCTGGCATTCTAAATTATTAAAGTTGGTTTGTTGAAAACAATAATGTCTTGCCATTGTGATAATATTGATAAAGTTGTTCTATTTCGTTTTTATTAATAAACTCATTGTTACTAAACACTGTTCTTTCACGCCATTCGCTTCGTGACGAGTACATAGATAGGAAATAATTTACTGTATGCTATACATATTATGTAGTTATTGAAATTATTTGAACTTAGCTTGAAACAAAAGGTTTCGTACTCCTGCTTCTGCGAGCCTCTTTTTTCTAACGTTATCGTGAACAGGGTATAGGTACCATTTAATTTTAGGAACTGTAATTTTTTGTGAAAAAGCGCCGTGATGTCACAAAGAAATTAAACGCAGACACATCATCCTTCATACTTTTGTTGATTTAATCCGAATTTAAAGGAACCAGAATAACAGATGTTTTCTTTTAAATAAACGCACAAATTCATTGCATTTGAGTTATTAGNAATAGCATTCACTTTCTCTCTTCAATTTAGACGTAACGTTTACTCGGTTTGCGCCAATATTTTCTGACATGTTCTACTTGAGTGAACTGTCGTTTATGTAAATATTTGGTTCATCTGTCAAACTTCAGTGCTCTTACGTTGCTCAACGTTGCGCTGTATCGCGCACATTGTCAGGGCTGACGATTTCGAGATTTTTACAGATTTTTCAGCACAAAACCGTCTCCTTTTAAAATTATTCGGAGCTGAGTGAGGTAAATCGATTATTGTATTCTTCTTATGTCATTTTGACATGAAATATATAAGAGTGACTACATTATATGAGGTAGGAGCGATGTTGTAGCAGGGTTGACTTGTAACGGCGCGAAGCAATAATTAAATTAATGCCGTATAACATGTGATTTTTAGTACCTAATAATTCAAGGTTAATAATCTACTTGTAGTCGGTTATGCATTATGCACGCCTATGTATAAACATGGGCATGCATAATGCATGCCTCTGAAAAAAAAGGAAAGTTTCAACAGTTGGTGGCTACAATTGAAAGCAGATTGCATGACTCTCATTCTCATTCATTTTTACACTTTTGAATATAATTTAGAGAAGGACTATAAAAACATTAATAAATATAAAAAAGTGACCACCGATATCGGGAACAAGGTCCAAGGACTACTTATTGTTGTTGTCACAGTTACATAAATCGGTGAATGTATTAACTTTTTCTATCACCTTAAATATAACTGTTAGGTATAGCTTATGTATGTCATATTTTACATAATTTTGCACAGTGGTTCATTTTAAGACTCTCACGCGAGATAAGGAAGGATTTCCCGTAATTCTCATGGGAACGGGAAAAAACAGGTTTTAAGTTTTACGCGGGCGAAGCCGCTGGCAGAAGCTAGTTAATCATATAATTTATATAAGTCTTATATTTTCTCGGCCAACCCTGGCAGTTTGAAACTCAAAAAACACATCAGATCAGCGTTCATCGAAGCACAGTTTTGGCGCATTTTTTACAACAATCAATTAACTCTATTGCTTCGAAGCGAGAGGTCGTCACGATTCTAATTACTTTTTATTTTTTATAATATTTTTTTAAGCGGGAGTGCAATGTTGCGTTTTCACGAGTGCAGACAATGTGTCTGTAATTGAAATTGAGATATCTTATCTTTGACAAATAGAAATGGAATGAACGGGTGTTGGGTAAAAAACAAGAGTAAAAGCTTCCGTAATGATATGTTTGGTGTTGTTTTATTTGTTGTCTAAGTGTGTGTGCGTAGCCTTTTTGAGATGTTTTTTGTTTGTGAATTAAAGTTTTATAAGTAATTTTAATATCAAATGCCTTCTTTAAAGCTGCACTTTTTCAGTAAAGTTAGAATTTGATCCCGAAATCTCCCAAGAAAAACTCATGATTTGGTATTACCAAATAATTAATAAGTATTAGTATGTACAAAACAATGCGTAATTCGTTCTAAAATTAGCTCATACGTTCTAAGTTTACGCACGATGACCAACAGAAATAGACTTGATTGGCAAGTTAATAATGTTAACTAAACATTTTGATCAACAAGTTTGACATCTACGTTATTTTTAGATTTTTCTTTAATACACTTTTCTACCTACAGTTTAACGTTAGTAATAAATATTTTATCAAATTATGTCAGATAAATTAACTTACTAAAATTCTTAGTAGGCACTTTGGCTTGAAATCTGAATCTAATAAAATTACTTTTTTCAGGTTCAGATAATAAATTTTTACTTTTTCAAATGGGACAATCTCGAGGCTTATCTTTTAGTATGGAATAAATAAAATAAAAGGAGATCTTTATGGAATCCCTTAATTTTACTATCTAGTCATTATAAAGACTATTACTCACATTATCATCCCATAAACATAATCACAAAAACTTTAAATTAATAACCATGTACATACCTGAGTGAAAGCCATACGATCACGATGTCACGTGGGCACGACTAATCGATGGGGTTTTCAAGAAAAATCATCAATTCTCACGATTAGTTCGATAAATACTTAATAAGCTATGCATTATACAGTCCTCCTACATACACCCACTGACTAAATACCGACAGTAATCTGACGATGAGTTTGTATGTGGACATTTTATAAGCATTAGTAGTATTGGTAAGAAATTGTTTTATTTATGGCTTTTAGTGATGTTCATCTCTTGCTTAGTCAGAGGTTGGTACGCATTTGTTAAGAATAAGAAATTATGAAAAAGCAGAGAAATGGTCCATGTTACAGGTTACATTGACGCATGTTATATTGACTATCAATTACTGAATCAAAGCAGGCAGATGTTGACTATTATCTACTTAATTTTGACAATTAACAATATCCTATCTTATTCCATAACTTACTTCTGCCAGCGGTATCACTGAGTCCCGCAGGAATGACATTACGCACCCTGATAAATAGGCTGTCGAAGACTGACACAATTTATCAATTCGGTTTACTAAGTTGTCCCTGAGATTAGTGCGTTCAAGCCTAATAACATGTATACATTCAGTTTTATAATATTGGTAAGTATAGATTTAATCACTATTTCGTCTTAAATCAATTACATCTTCACTCAAACAACATAAAAACTTTACTTATAAATAAAATGTTTATCGCCTCATCGCAGCGACGTTTCGATATTCATTTGTAATACTTAGGTATCGATTACAAATCACAATAGAATGTAGGAAAGTAACAAAAATGTTCGAAACATCCGAGTGTCCGAGCAATCGAAAGGGACTTACGTAAAACTAGAAGCAGATTCGTAGCGAAGTAACGCAATGGAAAAATAGCACTTTTACTTTTTGTCGAGTTACGCTTTCGTTACTTATAGGTAATGGTTTTAGGGATCTGTGGGACAATTTGTTTACTTTGTACTATTGCTGTTAACGGTATTTAATGGACATTGAATGCATTATTTAAAACGATGCAATAGATATATTTTGCATACTAACGAGAATTAACTGTTCAGGAGTTTTAAATAAACAAACTTTTACGTCTGTTAAAAGTGCTGTAAGATTCAAATATTAAATTATTCTTGATGGATTGAAAGTTGATATGGTTAGGAAGAATGTTACTTGTGAGATGACGGCAGATAGAAGACTATGGAAGAAGAAAACATGCTGCGCTGACCCTAAATTAATTGATTGTGATGATGACAAGGTTTCAATAGAACCCAGCTAACAAGACCTATTCATGCTTGCCAAAAGTATTTTTAATATAGGAAGTCATCCATTCAATTACTTATTTTGTTTTATGTAATTAATTTGTTGCGATGTAAAGAGACGGGCACGCGATCAGATGCTGTTGTTTTTGTGCCACGCCATGTTTCTTTTTCGCAAACAATCTTGTCAATTGTTAGATGACAATCTTACAACAAACTGTTATTGCTAATACTTTGTCATTACTAGTGAGAAATAAGTAGGTTATTTTTGTTTATTTTAAAGTTAATTGAAAATTTCCATATTTTTTTTTGAATCGTGGAAAAATACTTTAATTTATTTTTTCTATTAAATGTTCAATTTTCATTATCATCATTATGTTAGCGTGATGTCCACTGATGAACATTGATTTCCAAAATTTTAGTTTGGAAGAGACAGACTCTTAACTTCAGCAAAATCAAACCATCTACTAATAATATGAATCCTTTACTTATACTATTTTTTGTAAAACATTCACGTCTCCCTTCCAGCTTTTTAACGTAGATTTATTTTAAACGTAGTTTAACTCATCAACAAATATAAAAAAATAAATGACTAAACAATAAACATAAGTAACAAAACGTATAAAGCTATATTACTAACTAGAATCTCAGTCTATATTATTTCCTACAACTCATAAACTAATGTTCCTTGATGGTGTAATCGTTGATGCCGTCTCCACTACACGTCTTCCTGTATTAGGCGTAAATTATGTCTAAAGAGTTTCCTCTTTACATTTTTATGGTGTTTAAAATGCAAGGTAGAGTAATTTTATTACTTAATTTAACAGTACTACAGAACATCCCGTATTAAAGAGAAAGAACAATCAGATTTCCTTTTGAAAAAATATTTAAATACATTACGTAGTTTGTTGTTAATTGTTGTAAGTTGAATTTATCTGCCCTTGAAAATCTGTCTCTTTTAAGATCAATAGTTAGGTCAAAAATTCCATTATACCACACTAAAGCGAATATACCGTTACCCATAATACTTATTATACAATTAACTTGCGTCCTTATTATTAAAAACATATACAATTTGGCTGAATTATAAATACGTTAATACAACATTTATTGGCATAGGCTTTATAATTATGACCATATTCATTCGACCTTTATTGCAAAAATAATCCATTGTAAACCTGTTGTAGCTGTCCAGTACTTTCGGTAGCCATATTTATTTTATTTTTTGTAAAAAAAACAAAATTGACTGTATGGTACCGTTATGGTCCAAGACAATGGCTGGTGGTGAAATGTTAATTAATACCGCTCCATTTTGGTGAAGAGGTTGATTAAAGTAATTTCTTCATTAGTGCCATGGGTACAACTTTATTTTAATTACACTGTAAAACCATTTTTGTTTGTACCCTGTAGCTGAGCTTTTGTACGGCCAATAGGGAATGATGGAACTTTTGGTATCGCAGATTCAATTATTGTCATAATTTATTGCATGATTAAGATGTCATTATTTTATACTAGCTTCTGCCCGCGACTTCGTACGCGGAACATGTCGCTTATGCCAGCGATAACGGGTCATCAAAATGAAAGATCTTAAACATCTGATCTGATGTCGAATTCTAGGAGCCCGGGGAAACGATGGGTTGCGCGAGACGATTCGAGATGTTTCAGACTTATCATACCATTGCATTGCATTGAGTGCCTTTTTAGAATGTATGGATAACGCCATCTATCGGCAAAAGTGAACACTTATCGGACCTAGTTACGCGCGAGAAAGCTACATAAAGCTGTACGTGTGAAAAACAGCGACACCGTCACAAAACGAAGGGCAGAAACAGCTATAATTTTCATCAATTTAGCTTCAAAACTGACGGAGTTTCATAGACACTTACCCCCCCC
>NWSH02000556.1:4028017-4053241 GCA_002382865.2 Heliothis virescens
AAAAATGGACATGGTTTCACAACAAATCCACATGCTAAGAATGACAGATGTCAATGAATCCAAATATACCCGAACTTATATTGCAATAGAAGACTTATGTTGACGAGAGCACGCCTTCGCGCACGCCTACCAGCCCCGGACTCGTCGCTGAGCTCCGCCTCGCCGCCGCCGGACCCCGGATCACCAGTGTCACCGGCGGCTGCAGCTGCGTCGAGCTCCAGCGACGAATACTTCTCCCCGCCGACGTCGCCACCACCTGTACGTCGGCGAGGGGGACACCGGCCACCGGACGGCATGGGATCCAGAGGCCCACAGGCCTCGGACAGGGTCTCCGCTCCCGGCGGTCGTGCGTCGCGCATACGATGGATACAAATTATATTAACAATTATACTAACAATAGACATGTTAATTTTCTATACAGAGAATATAGGAAGGGATGAAGTTGTAGGAAAAAATCAGTTATCATGAAAAATTATAGCCCTTTTTGGCAGTCGGTTAAAAAGAATATAACGCTTTTACAAACTGTGAAGTTTACTGTAAGTTTACGGTTTTAAATTTTCTAAAAACCCCGTGGCCATTCACAAACCAAGTTTGATCTGTTATAACATAGATACATCAATTTACTTCTATTCCCAGAGATAAAATAAAAATATACGTACTTGATCCGTTGTTACTTAGAAATCAATTTTAAATATTTGTTACCGTTTAGGGAGTATCGACCTCTTAACACGGCTTATGTCGTATCTAAGTTTAATCTATAAAAAATCAACATAAAACTTTATTTAATATTTGCTTTTAACACTTGATAGGAAAATATGTTATCGTTATATAAGTTGTGAAGTAAACAGGTGTGTACTTAGGGCGTTTAGAAGTCACTTTAAAAGTTTAATGTCAACTTAAGTAAGTATGGCGAAGAAGTTTGGTCTATCGGAATTGCGTCATACTTATCCTAAGTTTATATTGATGTTACAAAGCTGAAAGTTTGTTTGTCTAAACGCGATAATATCAGGAATAATTCCCAAATTTCAAAAATTATTTTAGTACCAGATAGTCCATTATTGACCATTAGGCTATACGTTATTTTTTCTCCTGGTGCGCAAGAAAGGCGGAAAATAGTCCAATTTCCCAACTGCTGGCACAAGCTGGTATATTTGAAATGGAAAGTGAGTTTGTTACAATCTTAGGGTACAGCGGCTGACTCTATTGGGTTGAAATTAATACACAATAGCGAAAGTGGTGGTTATACTTTTAACCGGGTCTTCGACGGTTCCTTTAAAATGTAGGAATCGGTTATGTACATTGTACATATAATATTTAGATAGCAGTATTAAAACCTAGATTTGTGGCATAGTGGACTGATATCAACAAATATAGCTATAATGCATGATATAATGATGCCAAGTAAGGACAAAGGTCAGTAAACACGTGCGAGTGGTGGGTGCCATTCTGCAACATTAGCATGCTCGCACGTGGGTTGAACTTTTGTGTGTCCACAAGTGTCCACACGTGTTGATATGGAGGTGCTACCACCCAACCAGCAGAAACCACCAGAAAAGCACATAAATCTACTGCAATTTGTCAAATTTATTTAATAGATTTTCAACCTTATGATAATAGAGGTAAGTTAATGTTCGATTGGTGAACTTTGATAGATTCGAGTAGGTTGGCCTTCTGTTACCTGCGTATTGGTCATGTTTGTGGTATCAATGCTAAGCTCAAAAAGAAAATGGTGTTAATTCTAATATAATCGCATGTTCTTATGCTCAACGTTAAATTGCCATATTTTTATTCCTCCACATTACTATGAATTAAAATAGCCCTAGTTATAAATTTATTTTCAACAAACAAAAGAAGAAGTTAGCAAAAATTATCATAAAAGCTACTTATATTCTTAATAGCATAAATGTCGCTTACAGTTATTGCGTACAGAACAAATCGGGGCAGATTACGTATTTTATAATATTTATGACAAATTGTTGCTATTGTCATAATAATGTTATCTACGCTGACGTAACTTCGAGACGGACAATCATAAATATTGCGCAAACAATGAAACTCACTACAGCATTGAACAACATAGGCCATTTCATTCTTTAAGGTTGTATTAACCCTTAAGGTAGAAGGGAGCTGTTGACTGCAACTGCATGACTGACTGCTCTCATGAAATTGGTCGATATCTGAAGGCGACTGCAGGTGTTGCTGCCGCTCTGATTCAAAAAATTCATATAAATACATACGAACCAGTAGTGTAGCTGTGGCACGTGCGGTTGGCAGTTGCAGTCGGCAGCTCGCTTCTAAAATGTATCTTTAATCTGTCCCATTTGGAAATAAGAACACGTGCTAAGGTACTGGGTTACTGTGACACGTTAGAGATATCCTTCGGTTATCCTTACTTAAAAAGTAGTATGTGTATTATGCGCCAGGCGCAAATCAATAAGTAAGCGGTGCAGAGAGCAATAGAAGCCAGAGGCTTTGCACGGCTCTATGAAAGACATATTTAAAAAAAATGGCATAAAAAGGTATATTGTACGTTTAGTTTAAGTAGGTAGCTTGTCTAGATAATTTTGCTATTGACAACTAGCCGTTCCCCAATGTAACACCGATGTCT
Source organism: Heliothis virescens (assembly GCA_002382865.2). Classification (NCBI taxonomy): domain Eukaryota; kingdom Metazoa; phylum Arthropoda; class Insecta; order Lepidoptera; family Noctuidae; genus Heliothis; species Heliothis virescens. Next base: position 4,030,626 of record NWSH02000556.1, read on the forward strand.
CAGTAGAACCACTTTCCGCAAACGGATAAAGTAGCCTATGTTCTTTTTGAGTCTCTAGAATTCAGTTCTTCTTGCGTGAAAGCGCTTTAGACAGACAGGGTTACTTTAGCATTTATAGTTAAGAGTGTTTTTCAAGTAATCTATTTTTGAAGGATTTTTCAAAGATTATATCTGGCAGACACGATAAGAAGGAAATAATATCCTATCTTAATTGATTACTTGAAATTATTAAAAAAAAAACACCTGGTTATCGTACTTAGTTAATCTGAGATAGCTAACACGAGAGTTAGCGAAATTAGTAACAGACAATAAATAAAGATAAATATGTCTGGATTTTTTCCTTACATCAGTGATAAAATTAATTCTTCCGTCGTGTCTGTCTGCCATTGGCGATACACAGAACATTTTATGCGATTATCATCAATATATTGTACGTCTAGCTATTTTCGCGTCCCATGGGAACTGCTGCCCGTAACCTGAATAAAACATGGCCCATGTTATTTGGGGATAGTCTGGCTTCCCAACAGTGAAATAATTTTTCAATTCCATCCAGTAGTTTCGGGGCCTTTAGGGCACGAACAAACCAAAAAATATTTCCACTTTATTGTATTAGTATACATACATAGATAGACCATTCACCTATAAGGCTTAAGTTAGAAACTTGTTTCCATGTGAAATCTGTTTCAGTTAACTTTCAGACCTGAATCAAAATTATCAAAGCTTTTCTCAGTTTCCATATAATCAAACTATTTTCATTTTCTCACTACCCCATTTGCCTGTTCGCGACTGTACCGTAGTCCGCAGTACAATCAAGCAGACAAGTTAATCGCTTTCGACGGAGATAGCTCGTTCGTAACTGACTACACTAAATATTGACTATAAGTATCACGTGTCCGCACTTACTGAGTATCTACTATTATTCCGAGCTGTGTCCTGTTTGTTTATCGATATTGCATGAGGTAAGATTCGATTTGCTGGAATTTCCATTTTTATTGTGCTGTAAAGTAGGTTGTGTAAAGTAGGCATGTGATTTTCCGTTGGGTTTTTCTTTGAATCTAAGGTTTATTTATACGATATCATACGGTATAATTTTGCATAAAAGATTTGACCAAAACTGGCATTAACCAAAAAATATTTATTTAATTACTTAAGTTTATATTTTGTAAAAAGAACAAAAAGCTTTACTAAATATCACATTTATATTCATTCATTTTATTAACTGAAACTTTGTGAATATACATGACTAGCTTCTGCCAGCGGTTTCACCCGCGTCCCGTGGGAACTACTCGGCGCACCCGGATAAAAAGTAGCCTATAGCCTTCCTCGATAAATAGGCTATCGGACCAGTGGTTCCTGAGATTAGCGCGTTCAAACAAACAAACTCTTCAGCTTTATAATATTAGTATAGATTAATGGTACAAGTAGTCACTGAAAGAAGTTCTTAAATTAGTGAGAGTGATTGTACAAGAAGTATCCATTGGTTATCGCGTTGAAAACCTGAGCATTTTCAACAACTCGTGAAAAACTTGAAGCAATATCGTTTAAAACAACTACATGCACATACATCACACCATACTAAATCCCTATTAGCCACAGTACCGCAAAAAATTCTCGCCTACTACCTACTTCAGTACGATACAAGTATGTTATACTGTTGCACACACGGCCCGCCTACCGCCACGCCTGCGCAAGCGACGTTGTGCAAACACCATCATGTTTACAGACAACTGTGATTGTTCGACTCCCACACCAAACTTGAAATGACTGAGTTTTTCCAGTAATTCTGTAGCTGATTTAGCTACTTTGGTTTTACCTTAAAATTGGTAGATAGGTGTTTAGGGTACCAGATTGCCCGGGTAACTTGGGTTATGGAGGTCAGACAGGAAGACGCTCCATGTAAAACACTGGTTCTCAGCTGTACCCGGCAAGACTGGAAGCCGACCCCAACGTAGTTGGGAGAAGGCTAGGCAGATGATGGTAGATAGGTGTTTAATATTAGACTAGCTTCAATCCGCGGTTTTGCCCGCATTCTGTGGCAACTACTTCGTTTGTCATTATTGTGTTTACTACTTAAAAAATGGACCTATTGCCTTCTTAAGTAAATAGGCCGTCTTACTCTGAAACATTACTGCAAATTGAATTAATGGTCTTTGTGAAGAGCTCGTGGCTAAGTCAAAGATCGATCAATCGATCATAAGGTTAAGCAACGCTTAACGCTTCTGTCCGTGGGTGGGTAACCATCTTATCATGACGAGTTCTTCCGTGTTTCGGTACTCACGATAAATTGGTGGGTCCCGGCTGTCATTTGAACATAAATTTCACCATTTATGTGGTTAAGAACATATCAGTTATAAAACTTAGCATTCAATATTATATAGGTATCTTAACATGAATCTTAAACACTTTTTTTATTAAGAAGGCAATTTCTGAATGAAATATTTGTGCGAAAATTATGAACATGAGAAACGGCCAATATTTTTTTGTGGGTGATTATCTAACCAATATAGATTTTATTTATGAATCAGTAAGTAGAGGCTTATATATAAAAAGATACTGATTTAAATAATTCGATTGATCAATACGCACTATTACTATATTTACGATTTTAAGACGAGGCATCAATGAAAAATTTACATAAAAACGGCAAAATTCATGGAACAAGTTTATTTTTTGCTTTACGCATTGGAATTTCACACATTGCCCCGTTTTCAAGCGATAATATTTTGAATAATCTAATCAGAACCCAATACTTTGTAAATAACTTGAGATATTATTTTATACTTACATTATTATACATTGTCATAAACTAAAGTGTTATCCATCTACAGAGAAAATTACTTCATGAGTTGGATCAAAAACCACCCTATCATGAAAAAAATATTTCTTAAATGAAAAACCTAAATTTACAGTTTCATACAATTGCTCATACTCCATTGTTTTCCGTTTGTATACGTGAAGTGTTCTACGTACACCATAGATAGGTACATTCAATAGTACAGAAGTTATGCTTAGTTTATTTGTGCCACAAATTGACTCAGTTTCGAATCCCTTAGCGAATTATCGCACATTTTACGCGAGTACAAACCAGGTGTCAGTTTTGCCATCGTAGTCGTGTACGGTACAGACGACAGCAGGTCAACGTATACCAATCTGTCAAATTTTACCAATCGAACATTAACCTTCCACTATTGTGATAAGGTTGAAAATCTATCGCAGAAATTTGTCAGATTGTAGTAACTTGATGTGCTGTCGTCTGTACTTACGCAGTTCCCACCCTGTAACATAAAACTAAGTACACTCTACTGAACAAAATTAATCACTGCTCTCGTAAATTGCGTCGAAAATTACCACGTTTAGTCGATTTTATCTCGCTTTAAATTTAGAATAGGCTCGTCACTATTTATTCTTAGCGGCCAGTATGATAATTAAGGAAATCTATTTTGTTTTGTATAATAATCTTGAATTAACGTTCCATTTTTTTCTTAAGCAATAGATAACACAGATAAACTGTGATTACATCATTAATACCTCAAAAAGGTTTTTAATCTATATTGGTTATAAGATCTTTTATAGTTACCTTAACAAACAAAATAAAGATTTTGAGTAATTATGGGGCAGAGCTCTATTTTTAATATGTCAACATCACATTTTTAGGCCATTAGGATTTCAATTTTATTTTAAGAGAAAAAACAACTACTTTTCCAACTTAATTCAACACAAAGGGCCGCACAATTAATCAGTTACAAAATCACATTTCCTTTACAAAACATGTTACGTATTCCGAGAATATTTAAAATATCTGTTTTGCTATGAATATTTATATCTCTTTGAAGGTATTTTATGTAAACGTTTAAAGAGGCGTCTAATTGGTGGTCGGAATAATATCCAGTAGTTGATCTACTTGGATGGAACCTGCTTGTTGTGTAAGGCTCGAATGAAGATCGTATCGTTGAAAGAATTATCACTTCGAATGTGGTTTTGGTCGCTCTGTTTAAGTAATCTTTATTTACATTTTGAGATGCTTCCTCCTTTTAACTCTAACGACTGTTCCCAATAACCTATCTATCTCTGGATGTGCTTACTAGAGATAGAATTTTTACGTTAGCCCCACACAAGTACTGTCAAATTCCTATCTCTAGTAAGCAGATCCAGAGATAGATAGGTTATTGGGAACGACCGTAAGAGATCAAAAAATAACTTCACGATAAATGTTGGTTAACTTGCTAGATTGGAGCAAACGATGGATTGATATTTACATCGATATCTCTATAGCAGGATATGGTTTTAGTTTGTGTACTATTCTTTTTAAAAAGATAACTGGCAATAAGCATGATGTAAAATCATCTGTCAATAAATTAATGAGTAACGGAGAAAATTATCATCAACATCGTAAACAGCCGCCTATTTATCGTCCCGCGCGCTGCTGGGCACAGGCCTCCTCTCACATTAGGAAGGATTGAACGTTAATCCCCACGCTTAGTCAATGCGGTTTGGAGATTTCAGACTTTATAGTCTAGACTTCTTTGAGATCGAGAAAACAGGCGTGATATTAATTTAATTATTCAAATTTTATAGCATACTATTATGCAACATACTGATCTTGGCAATCAATTTTCAAAAGCATCAAAGTTCTAACCGCAAAAATTAATTAAGTCACTCCTCAGTAATCAAAATCGATACTTAAATCGAGTAGCGATGGTAAATTATTCGCTAAATTAATACAGGATACGGCTCTCACGCTATTGGGCGTTCATTCACTTGCCACGTCCGTGTGAAATTGGACACGATAGATAAAAAACTTCGCTCTAACCGGTCGAGGGTCCGGCTGTCAGATTTGCTAAAACACAGTAGCCACACAAATTGTTACATGACATTGATTAGTGAGATCATGGAGGTTTAGGGTTGGACTACATCTGGCAGCACGGATAGCACGCGGTGGAATCCTCTAGGCGATCGGCATTATACTTTCTGTCTCGGTCTAGCAAATGGCAGTTCTAAGCGCAGAAAGAGAAAGGGCGACGGAAAAAGGCGATTCCGTGCTGCCAAAGCTTACCTTACCTTTTCTACTCGTCTTCGAAATGGTTTAAAAACTTTCAGCAAATTGGAGGAAAATTATCAAACAGAGAGACGGAGTTTACAGTAGTATTTGCTATTTTGGCTGCTAATTACGTAGGTACTATACCGTTCAGGTTGCGTGAAATTGCTTCGAGCAAGAAACTGTTAGAAGAACTGAAAAAAATAATTCTGAAAATTGCCTGCTCTGAGTCATGTTTTAAATGCACATTCCACGAGTGAGCCGGTTAACATTCTTTTAATTACTTCTCCATGGTACAAACCGTTAATAAATTGACGACAACGGAATTTATGTCACCTTTATTGACTATTGGTACCGTTTGTATCGAATTAATACCGACATATCGATTCTAATGCAAATTTTCATTCGATATGTGCAAATCGCTGGTTTAAAATGTCCTTGAGTTTAACTTGTACAGATTAATTTATTGGGCGTTGAACACTTGATATCTGCATAATATTTACAACTGAGGAATTGGTAATTTTATGTTATGCAGGTAATAAACTTGGTGTTATTTACCTCGTCTTGTTTGTATGTATAAATATCAAATAACACATACATCTACATGCGAGGATTTTTGACATTAGTTAAGCCTTATAAAATTTCTTCCCATGCTGACACGTCGTTTTGTGTATGAATTTGGTTGATTATAAAGGAAGATAGTGCGATGCGCGATAAATATATATCGAAAAAAAAGCTATATGTTTAGAAAGGATTTTACTTGTGAAAAGACGTTAGATAGAGAAGTATGGATGAAGACTTAGAATAAAAGCTAGGAGGACGATGATGATATTGGTACCGATTTGGCCAAAGTGGACACACTGCTGGTGCATTCGGTCATAAAAACTGTATTTATTATATATTTTACCTTTATACCTTTTTATACCTATATATATATATTTATACCTTTTTTTTGTAGATGAGAAATAATCAGATGACCCTTCCCGCTGTGGGTGACAGACAGCGTAACGAAGTGACAGACTTTTACTGACTCAAACCAACCGTGTTCCTTCTGGAGCCCTTTGTGTACCAGGGACATGGTAACTCTTTCGAACAATCCCGCAGCCCTCCTTCAAAACACCTGAGTAGAAGATGATTTGCATAATTGCAAAAACCGTTTAGCCTAATAAGTGTCATCGTATCATGTTACTCGAATTTCTTTGTAATTCTTTGCCAATACCGCAACACGTGTAACTGTAATACTTGTGTTTATAACATAATAATAATAAATACATACATATGCACATTGGTCACACGTGCCAATTATTTTGTTCGCGGAAAATATTCTACTGGACAGTTTTATCTGGGTGAATAAATATTTGCTGATGCTAAAGAAATCAGGTAATAAGAACAACTTTATTCGCCATTCTTGTGTAGGTACTGCTTAAGATATTTGTATAGGGCTGTACAAAATCTCAAACAGTACCTTACTCTACTTAAAACGCAACAAAAATCGTGTCTTGATTGCAAAATTTTATTTATGAACATGTAGCCAAGAAATAAAGTCATAATGAAGGTAAAAACTTTTTCAAATATTGAAATTCGGATACGTAGCAAGTCATCCTATCCGAATCTGTCAAATTTTACCAATCGAATATTAACCTTCCACTATTGTGATAAGGTTGAAAATCTATTGAAGAAAGACAGATTGTAGTAGGTTGATGTGATGGCGTCTGAACAAAAATAATAAAGTTCGAACACTATTGATGGTTCATCTATAAAAAAATAATAGTTTATGCTAAGCGCCAGCAATAAATTATATTTATGTAACTTTTTTTGCTAATAACATATTAAATATAGTATGTTTTTAATAATTTAGGCTAGAAGGTTTTATTTATAAAGACCAAATAAGTTTATTCTACAAATCTTTTTATGTTAACCTAACAGTTTTTTAGTGTTTTATTTACGTCATAATCTTTTAAATTGAGGATATTGAGTCGTGAGAATATTTTTAACGCAGAAAAACTCTACCAAACGGTATTTTTGACGTAGGTTAGGTTATTTTATAAATTCTAACATTGTGCTTATTTCTTTAAATCTTAATACAAAAAACAAATTATAAGTACATTTTGCATAGTAACTTATAAACCTAGTACATACACGGAACAAACAGCAACACATACTTAAAAATAAATGATTAATTACCATAGGACAGAAGTATCTGGAAAAATCCGTTGCCGCAAGGAAAAAACAAAATACGATCTGTAACAAAAGTGCAGAGTAATTGGCGTCCCGAGTGAGACGACATATCGCTCGTAAAATATAAAACAACAATAAAATAATAAATAAGAACTCAATTGCTATAACGATCCATATCGACACAACACTATTTGCGTGGTTAAGGTACGAACACATCGTGCCTGCTAAAGATATTGTAATGAGTATGTTAATTTCATAACTGGGTAAACTACCGAGAGGTCAGCTTTAATCGAAGAGTAGTTTTGGGAATTTTTATTTAACTATCATCTGTCATGATAAATAGGTGCACTGATCAAACCATCTTTGGTTTTCACTAATTCTCTATTAGAATTCACAAAAAAAATGCAACAATTTTTTTCTAAGAACTTTTGACATCAAACTGGATCAATCATTTGCAGTGTGCATTTTTATATTTTCTTTTGTGTTTTTTTATTATTCTCTTTTTTACTTTTTTCTGTTATCTAACGCGCGTCTTTTTGAATGAATAAATGGATTTCTTATATTTAATACATAGAACATCATAACGATAAAGTTGAAAATACGATCTATTCAGAAATCCTGTCTATAAAAATTACTATGAACATAATAATATTTTCCCCGCGATGTCAGTCTTAATAGTCCACACCTCTATTTACAAATCTATATCACGAACAATCAACATTTTTCTCTAATAATAAAATTGCTCTATCAAAGCGAATCTGTCTGTGCATCACCCTTGCATTATTTGTTGCAATGCTAATGGCGAGCCCTTTATTGGACAAATTGCCCTGGGCAGGGCACCAGCACTAACATTTAAATCAGACTTAATGGAACCCATTTTCATAAGTAATGCGAATATGTTCTATGTTAGGAGTTGTGAATGTTTGGATGTGGTACCTTCAACAACTTTTTCTGTGGAAAAACGCGGTGCGGTGTTGATGTATGATGGGTAATAGATTGGTCGAAAGAGAATAGGAATGGATCAGTACTAGATGGATAAATTTGTATTTTTTGTCTTTTTTTTCTTTCATTTATATTTATCTTTTCATCTTTATTTAAAATAATTACGACAATTAAGCTAATCTATATTTAAGTATTGTCTCTCAAGCTCTCTACTTCTCCAGAAGATGAATCAACTACGTTGGTGAATTAAGGCCATGTCTTTTACGAGATTATCAGGAGATTCAGATACCTATATAAAATTACTTAAAAGTTTAGATAAAATACAAACTAGCTTTATACTCTTTGGAAGGTCCATACAATACAAACTTCCTTCATAAATCCTTGTATCAAAATTACAGATTCATAGCTTTGTAGGCATATTCCGCGTACAATTGAGTTATCACAGTAATGCGATTTAAATTAGCCCCTGAGCTGTTTGACACCTGTGCCGACCTATGGGAACGATTGGGCGACAAGAACCATCATCTATATGGACGTTCACCATGAATATTTCTTGAGGCAGGACATAAATTGTTAGATTTTTAAGTTTTAATTCAGTAAATAATTCCTTCGTGTTTAAAGAATATTTTATGTCGGCAAAATCTGCGTCATTTTGAGCTTAAAAACTTAAAATATGGAAACGCTTCTTACATAATTTTTATGTTAATAAATTAGATACAATAAATATAGACGAATTGCCAAAACCGACGCTTGTGAATTCAAGTGTTTCAACTTTGAAGTATGAACGTAAATAACTGACTCCTGACACTGAAAATAAGAGATCAGTTTATTTTATTACAATCAAAATATACCATTATCTTTATGAATTAAACTTTTAACTTGCACAATATTGACAATAGTCCTAATGTATCCAAATTCATGGTATCCCTACAGTCGTGTGACTTATTGTGGTCAATCCAACACCACGCGTATCCGTGCATAATCTGACTGAAGCTTATTGCGTTTTTGCATATATCTACCTGCCACCTACATATATACAAAATACGTGATGTATTGGGAATTAGTCATTTTTTTTGTGACGTTAATGTGATCATTACGTATCGGATTTTGTCATGGATACCCTTGTATTTTGATTTGTGGTCACAAATTGGGTGTCGTGGTTGTTATCTTAAAGCTTGGCAGCAAAAACGTGTTATTGGTATGTGCATGAAACGTACCTACCTACAAGTGTATTGTTTTAGTCATTTGCGAATTTGACACCATTTTATAAGGCGCTATCAAAATCAAAGTCAAATGTTTTTATTTCAAATAGGCCTTTGCAGGCTCCTATGAAACGTCACACTAGTTGCACGGTTCTAAAAAGTTGACTATGAACTTAGATCTGAAATAATATTTTTTTTTTACTGTACCGGCCTAATATTAAGGAATATTTCAGTTATCAACAGATTCAAAGTTGTTCTTTACCAATTTAAGCAAAAGCAAACCAAATCTAAGCAAACCTTAACTAAATCTCAGCTTATTTTGCAAATGTCTTAAAATTAATTAGAATTTCAGCAATTTTGTTCTGGTTTATCTACCAATCCAACCTGACAGATTGAAAGGGAGTACAAAATATCTCGCGCATAAATTCTTCAGCATCTATAGCGTCTGCAATCTCATTTTATGACCTACTCTATTAGCCTGTTGTCACACTTATGTCTTTGACCTTTCCAAAGAGGTCCCCATACTAGGAGTTATCACATTTAATGCATATTATCGTCGGTTTAACGATCTCACAACAGCTTGTTTTACGACGTTTCATTTGTTTCAATGCGCGAACCATCCCTCGTTTGACAATTGTCGTGATTGCAGGATGGTGATGACTAACTATGTAGGGCTGATACCGTTCTGAAATCGAGGACCTATGTCATTGAGTGTATAAATTTAATTTCGTCAATCGCATTGTGAAATCGCCAAATAACTTTATACCGCTGCAAAAAGTGTTGACGCTGGTAGTTCAAAAATAAGAGTGATCTAAGATTAAGTCCTAAAATTATACATAATAAAATAAATAATAAAAATGCATTGATACAAAGTAATAAACACCCCAGAAGTACCTTTTCCAAATAAAAAAATATTAAAAAAATAAGAACACAATTTTCAAGGGTTTGGTAGGTGTATATTTTTAAATTTTGTCAGAGTAAAATATGACTGATATACACCTAAAATATAGATATATCATAGGCTATAAGTAGTAAAATAGTTTTTTACATTTTACTTATTTTTAATGCGGTGTCCTACTTTCAAATATTGAAATTACCAACCCTACCAAAGAGGTATAATTCAATGATTTGCGAACGCAATTGAAGCTAACTGTAATTGCAATTAAATTGTTGACAGTGCACGCAAATGTAGCGAGTACCCGCTACTTGATGCTAATATTACTAATATTAATGGTTGCTAATCAGGAAATCAATCAATCAATTGCAAACTTATGCGTGGGAGCATAGAGCGAGCCAGTTATGAGAGCTTCAATATTTGGATATTAGCTTATTTAGTAATTAATTCAGTTTCATTCTTTTCAGATATAAACATTTTACGACTTTTATCACATCTAAAAGATCACAGAGATAATATTACTTAAGAGAAAAAAATACTTATAAATATGTTTTTTCTACTTAATTTGTAATTTTATGAATTTTAGATAAGAAAGAGCTTCCTATATCCATTTATACAATTTATGTATCTAATCTCCATAGGTAAGACAAATTGGTTTTAAGTCGGGAGGAAGTCCGATATATTCCGACATTTGTACAACTTTAACTTTGCCGAAATGGGGCAGATTGACAAAACAATTTAGCCTTTAAGTTCATAGAGCTAAGGTTTATACATGTTGGAAAGGTATGTATAATAAAGTTTGTAATAAAATTCATTTAAAACCAATATAAATTGTAAAATCAGAGAGCTCACTATATACGGATTCATGGGGTTTATTACGTGCAACTGAATAGATCGTGATTAAAAATCCAGTTTCGACGGATATGAGATTACCGAAACAGCTGTATCTTTTTAATAGTTAAAGGAAATTGTTTATATTGTGACATATAAATCATGGGAAACGAACATTAAAATCAAAATAAATAACGTATAAAACTTCACCTGTTTGACCGTATTTACTGAAGTTTATAATATTTTTGCAGACTGCCAAAGTTCACGTTATCTAGCATGGGAGATTACGACAAGGTAATTATAAAAGTCTCCCTCCCATAGTTGAGCTTGGGCGGGCGCTGGCCATTTCTGTTGGAGGTCCCTGCTCAGCGTAGGCAATCTAACGATGATGAAAGTATAATATAACCTCAGTTAATATTTCTAATGTCGACATCAGCCTTTTTATTGTTCTACTACAGGGCACCAGCCTCTTCTCACCCAAATAAGGATTGAGTGTTAATCACTACGTATGTTCAAGGCGGAATTTCAGGTCACAAATCTTCCACGCGATGTTTTTGTTAAAATTTTATTGCAGTCACTGGATACCCTTTCAACATATTTCTACACCATAAACCTAAACATAACAAAAACCGGCGAAACTTCTGACGCTTAATCAAAAAAATCAACATAAATTGGCTACCATTTCAATTAATAGTCACATATTTACTATTCGCTTCCGATGATTTATACTCGTGTCGATAGTTGGGTGGTCTTAAACAGAGCCTTTGTAATGAGTAATTAATAATAAACAAACACCTGTTACAACTTTGTTGATGATGCTGCGCTTGCGTCGATTGTTTTGAGAGCTTCGAATGAGGCAACTGTTAATGAATGATCGGTTTTTAATTTATGGTTTCACTAATTTCTTCATGTGTTATTTTTATTTTTTAACCAACTTCAAAAATATGAAGAGGTTCTCAATTCGGTCGGTATATATTTTTTTTGTAGGTATATTCTGCGGAATTAGTTTTTGTTCCTGATTTTGCGGCGTGATCGCTAGATTATTAAATTGTCCCCCGCGATTGCATAGACCAGTTTATTCGCAATAAACTACTGAAGGGATTTTCATGCGGTTTTTACAAAAAGGTGTTAATGAGGTAATTTATATTATATATTAATGATCATTTATGTAAAGCCAGTGTCAGTCACTATTTAATAATCTAGACCGTACTAAATTAAGTTAAACGCAAACGGAACGTGCTGAATTGAATGTGTGTTTGTTCATTTTGTGTAAACTAGTATATACGTAAAGACTTGTAATTGGCTGCCTGTTTCACATACCTAGCTGTAAACTATTATTAAAATTGATGTTTAGCTGTAAGTCTTTCATGTTAAATAAATTAAGTACTTAAAATACACGTACTTAGGTAATTTCACAATTCTTGTTGATTAAAAAACAACACGTTTCCAATTATTCCTTTCAGTGTAACATTGTAACAATTTAACGAACCAACAAACGTACATAAAAAAAATATCGATAAGCGATGTATCGCATTATAATATACTTAAGCAGTACATTGATTGATAGCTTAGTAAGATTAAGCAAACATTCACTAATCACAATAATTGGTTAACAAAACAATACAGCAACATAATTTCTAATCGTTAATTATTTATTAGGAACAATATAATTAATGGTCTTCATTTGCTTGGCTTAAGAGGAGCAACGAACTTATTATATTAAACCTCATAACATACATACTAAAATACGTTTCCGAAATTAAGTTCAGAAGTATAATTTGAAATGACCTATCTACAAACAGAGATTGACAATAAAATTTGCTTTGCGACGACGTATAACAATTCCGTAAAAGATCGTCACAAGTAATTTATTTGAAACGTAAACTCTGAACTGACATGATAACTGTGTTTATACAGCATTCGTTTATATGAAATCGGCTGTTGATGACGTCATAATTCACCTAAACAGTCCAAACAAATCACACAGGCACACAGTTACGGTCGATCTCAATAACCTATCTATCTCTGGATTTGCTTACTAGAGTTAGAATTTTGACATTAGCCCCATACAGGCAATGTCAAAATCCTATCTCTAGTAAGCAAATCCAGAGATAGATAGGTTATTGAAAACGGGTGTAAATGCATTTCATTACACACGTAGGTGTTCCAAGACGTTCGTATATGTTTTCAGATAACTTGACAGCCTACATCCGTTCCGCTGTGGGAAAAGTAGACAGGTGTTGTCACATATCGCCTTTAAACTAACACGAATCACTTAATTACACTACACATACAATCTAAACTCCACCCTAAAGTGTTATAACCAAGGTTGAATTTTCCTTGTGAGGTGTAGCGAGATAAGATCTTTTAGCTCGTGTAGAAGTCAAGTCAAATGAAAGACTAAGTGCAATGAGGTATCAATACAGTCATAAAACAGTATTGAAATGAAGATTATATGCCGATGTCTTTTTTTACACGGTGGGGTTCGAATTACTGTAGGTATTGAATTTATGTGGGCAGGCTTTGCGTCTTACTAATTATTACTGCTGGTTTGTAAGTTCTAGGGTCAATTTCTAGTTGATAAACATCGGGATAAAAGTTACCATCTATATTTGGTGTTGGACCATTTAAAGCTTTTTTTTTCAGGAGATTTTCTTTCGTGTTGTACATTATAAGTTTTTTTTTTCAGAATAAGTGTGATAATGTATGTAGTCATATCATAGTAGATGTTAAGAACAGCCAAATTAAAAACTCCTAACGAATAAACAAGAAATACAATTTTTACATAAAATGGTTTCCAAACAAAATATGCACAAAATATTAAAAATATTTGCGTGTAATTAAATGATACATTCCTTATACTATGCAAACATTTTCACGTAATCCAGTGTAACATTTCACCAACCATTTAAAAAAATACCCGTTAAAACCGCTAACTTACTCCGGACCCTTTCTTATATCCTTTCTTCGAAGTTTTGGCGTGTGAATGAAGCCATACAAAATTCACAATATCATATCCTCACCACTTCCTTAATGACCTTGAAATCTGTCCAAACGGTAAAAAGTGCACAATCTGTATCCAATTACTTAAAGCCTAATAACTGCTGAAAAAATCTTTAAAGATTTTGAGGTTGAAGTTTAAGGAAAAAGTTACGAACACTAATAATAGCAAAAAAGTCCCATTGATCAATTTTAAGTCCTGGGTGTAATTATGCAATGGATTGACGAACAATAATTGCAAACAATTTATTTTTTTAGGTAGATTACGGGTTCCGAATTAAGACGGAAAGATTCTTATTGTAAATAAGTCTGTATATATTTTTGTTATTAATAAAGCTAATAGGTACCTATATACGATAAGCTGAAAATTATATGTAATTTTCTCAAGAGAGTTTTCTTTTGTGTAAGTACAGTTTTTGATAGCAGCCAAAATTTGTATTTGGCAGTGTCGATTTTAAAGTTTCTCCTTTAATGTAATACTATGATTGATTGATTAATATTACGCAATAACATTATTAGCAAATTCTTCAGGAAGTTTGTAAAGAAACGGTCACTATAGTATAAATACTGGAAAGAATATTATGAAAGATTATTTTCCCTAAAACTGAAAAGAAAACGAAGAACATCTGACAATAAACATGACTACCTTTACGTACAAAATTACAGAATACAACTACAAAGGTAAACTGTGTATAAGAATCTACATAAAATACATAGTTAAATAGTTACTTCTAACAGATAAAAATCACAGCTTCTCGAAGCAGTTATCTCAATCGTTCTACCATCATAAAAATAAAACCCACTTCAAACGCGTCGATTATATCGCGCTTCCTACTGGGTCTAATTAAACCGCACTTCATGGAACTACACTTTAAGGCTACGTTTCCACGCTGCGGGTTGTTCGAAAGAGTTACCTTGTCCCTGGCACACAAAGGGCTCCCGTAGGAACACAGAGGGCTTTAGTCAATAAAAGTCTGACATTCCCTCACGCAGTGATGATTTGCCAAAGATAAAAAAAAACTAAAAACGGGTGCGTTTCCACGAGAGATGTGCGACAATGCGTAGCTATCGATGTGTTTATAAAGAACCAATAAAATCGTTTTATTTAAATTAACTTGGTTAGCACAGCTTTGAAGAAAACAGCTCAGCGGAGCTAGATTTTTGTGTATATTAAACAAGCGAAGGATGTGTGATGAGAAGGATGTATTTATAGGTATGTACAGACGACAACACATCAAGTTACCACAATCTATCAAATTTCTGCAATAGATTTTCAAACTTATCACAATGGTGGAAGGTTAATGTTCGATTGGTAAAATTTGACAGATTCGGGTACCGTGACCTGCTGTCGCCATCCATCCATAGACATCCTCGCACCACACATTAATGTGCATTTCCATCGCTCAGTTTTGGTGGGTTTCCACCGCACACCTTTTTACAGCACAGCTAGACATTCTCGCACGACACAATCATATCCATCGCACATCTCTGGTGGAAACGCAGCCTAATAAGTTCATTTCATTTATAACATATTGATAGACGCTAAGAAGCTTGAATTGACTTAACATTTTTTTAAAGTTTATTTAGTTAATTATAATGTTGATTGACTTCTAAATGATAAAGCTAATATTTATTTTAGATTTGATGTGTTTATTATTTAAATCTAGTATAGTGGTGATTAGATAATGCTTTGCTAATTATGTGAAACTATCTATTGACGTTTACCGTTTTGCTCGTTTGACCTATAAAATATGTTTTAAAACTAGTTTCAGATACTTGATATGTTTTTAGCATCGTATCAGTAATATAATTAAATAGTAATTCAGTAGTATCCACAAAAAACGTGTCTATACCTATATAACATCTGTATATAAGGTGTCCACTTAATGATAAGCATTTAAATTAATCAATTAACATTTAAAAACAGTGCTCTTTTTCTATTATAAAAAAAGGTATTCATAAAAAACCCACGTTGAAAATATTGCAATATTTAAAACTTTGGGTCAGTTTCACAGGTTCCAGATAAAGTTACAGATAGATATCTAGCAGATACTGCTAAAGAAAAGTAGTCATAATTAAAAACATTTCTATGCCAATGTCTACCTAGAACTTTATTTGGAGCCTGTGAACCAGCCCTCCTCATTTTCTATTCAACAAAAATAATACTTTTAGAGACAGCTTCACAAGTTTTAGTTAAAGTTTTAGATAGCTATCTAACAGATAATGCCATAGAAAAGTAGTTAACATTAAAAAAAAATCTATGGCAGTATATTTCAGCGAGCTATCTAGAACTTTTATCTAGAATCTGTGTATTCTTTTCAAAAAAAAAATTCTTTTAAATATACGTGTCATATTTATATACTACATAAGATATTATGTAGTAAATAAAGTAATTAGGTGTGATATGACGCGCCACGTGTGCGCCCGCGCAGACCGTGAGAACCGCTCCCTCGGGACATCTTACACAAGTAGGGATATTGTTTCTTGAGCACATGCCAGTTTGACGTACGTCTTAGTGTGGATACGACTTGTGAGGTAGGTTTTTTATTTTGTGTTATGTTAAAAGTAAGAGTTTTTATAGTTTTCTTTGTCCTGAATATTGTCTAGGTTAAAATTGGCAAAAAACGACTTTAGCTTAAGCATATACAAATTATTATACTTTAAACTTATAACATCATAAATTCCCTAAAAGGCTTGTTAAAATTATTCAACGACATTATAGGTAATCGAAAATGGGTTACTTGATTCTCAATTTCTTGAATACAGTTTTGACTCGTTGACATCTTTTTCATAATTTTCAAAACTTGTACTAGTTAACAAAACTCATAAACAACACAATATAAAGCATAAGATTTTATGATATTTTTTCCTTATAAATAACAACAAAAAGAAATCACAAAGATATGGTACATCCACCCTATTCTTTAGTAACTCCCGTCTGATTGAATAAGTCCCGCATAAAAGGATGATTCGCCATCTGCCGCGTCTCCGCACTCAATCATAAACATAACACGACACCAAATATATACACACATACTTACACTCATTTTTATATAGATACCTATACTTATAAGAATTTTTATAATGTTCGTCCTCAATATCTGTCCTTAATTAATATAAACATGATGATAAATCAAAGGCTTTTTTGAGCTTAAAAATTTGTGCCATTTTTTTAACATATAAGATTCATGGAATTTCTTTGTCCTTAATGTGGTCTAGTTAAGTCACACAAATGGTCTCTTAACATGTTTTGATCACGCAGATCTAATTAAGGCTAGAACAGTGTTATGAATGTAAACAAATGACGTATGATATGTGCGAAAATGTTATATTGGGAGATAGATAATCATGATACCTTCTGGTCGTGATACTCATCCCTATAACATGAGACAAACAAAGGTTAGGTTAGTATGAAATAAATAAAAAGCTAAAGATACTGTATTCTTTTAAAAACACCATGATTACAAAAATATACGAAAGAACAAAATCATGCAATCGATTTCCAAAAATAGAAAGAAACCCATAAGGCACATTCAAGCAAAAACTTTACCGTAATCGAATCGTTTTATGCCAAAACAATAAAAAAAGCTTGCATTCAATAACCCAGAAAATAAGAAAACGCCAGTACCTACAACATCTTTGCGTAAGTTTCTATAAAAATGTCAAACTACATTTAGCAATGTTGTTACAACTCCATTTTCCATCAAAGCTACGAAACGCTACGAGGAATTCCGCTACACGACCGCGTAGACCATTAAGTACGAAATTAAAACCATGTTATACATTCCCGACTATAAAAAAATAATTCAATGTACGGTATCAACCGAAAAATTAGTGTCCGTACAACAATAATTGTGAAGTCCGGCGCGGACCACGTGTCCCGTATAAAGAACTATTATTACCATCAAGTCGTGTAGGTAGCAGCGTGCGCGATCATAATTGTATTAATCATTCAGCGCGACCGGCAGACGTCGATTTTCTTCAACAAAGTGCTCTTGTTTGTTTTTTTCGTAAGGAAGTCGACCGAAGGTGAACCGTGGGAACGCCGGGCGGGTGCACTTCCCAAAACATCGACGCACGGCAGCGAGCCCGACATGCGCCGGACAGAACGAGACCAAACATCCAGCCGCCAACGCCACAGACAGAGACGGAGAACGTGACGTGTGCGCGCCAAGCGACAGCTCACAATCGCGTGATCATCTACAAGAAATAATAAAACGGCAATAAAAGAAACACGAGACAACGGTAACGATGGCCCGCGCGAGAGAGCGGGACGGAACTCGGTGGCCGAAGGCCTGCGCGCGCGCCGCTCGAGTTACCGCATTCGAATTTCAAAGATCAATGATCGATGCGATAGGAGCGAGACGCGCGACAAGCGCTCTAATACCGTTGAGAGAGGGGGACAGAAATGGTATATCGCTGTTGATGAAAAAGGATGGCATCATCAGTTTGGCTCGTGGCGCTTTCAGCACGGGCCGCTATCCTTCCACGTCGTGTCGCCAGAGGGAGCTGTTTACCTTTCAGTGCTTATATTGAAAGGTTTTATGCTATTGTGATCGGTGAGTTTAATAACAAATCGATTTCAATGGCGTTAAAGTGAAACTTGCAAACAGTTATGAGTTTTGTAAATACAAAGTGATTTGTGGGCAGACGTCAGTTCCTTTGCAGATTTTCCATTCGAGTAAATAAAGTTACACTGCGTTTCTTCATGCAACAGGAAAATTGATCGATATTTCGATCGTTTCTTGGTTATTAGAATCCCTATATACCCAATTAAAGTTTTGGATACCGTATTTTAAAAGTGGAAAATTAGCAATTAGTCCGGTTCTAGTCACGAGCATGACTTATTAAAGTATAAACTGTTGTGAAAATCCAATCAAAATCATCGAATTATTCGTGAAATCGATATTTTCTGTCACACTTTGGTGCGTGAAAACTGGGTTCAGTTGAAATGAAAGAGCGATGACAGCGCCCGTGGGCGTTTCCCAAAACTTCTAGTTCCATTACTTTAACAAAGATGGCGTTAGTAGTTTTATTTTTGATGATAGGCAGCTTCATGTTATTCTGAGGTAGAAAGAGTCTTAAATTATGAGATAAGTGTTATTGATGTATGTAGAAGTTTACTTTGTTAGGTTTGCCACATTAGAAACACTAAAAAGTAAATCTTTGAGTCTTCGTCATCATCTACTGAAGAGTATAACTACGGCCTCAACCAGTGTAGAAATTGGGGAATAGCCAAAAGACAATTGTCATACTTAGAGGATCATTACGGTAAACCTAACCGTGAACAGGCTTATTCCCGATCTTCCCCATTCTATAGTTTAGCAAACTTTTGGAACGCAAACATTGATTCCTAAGTTCATCCACGACATTTTTCATATGCAATGAACTACTTAATTTCATGTAAAGTAAGATGTAGGTACTTATATAAGTCAATACATAATTTTATACGACTGGCAAACGAATAGCAATTGCGTTATAAAAGAAACATTCAATAAGAAGCAAACTCCGGTAAATGTTTGACAAATAAGTACTTGTTTTGCCTTTAGCACGGGTATAAGCGACGGCGATTGTTACAGAAAGTTATGAGAAATATTATTGTTGTACTGAATTTGTACTTTTTATTTATGTTCAGTAAAAATGTAATAGTTTGAGTTTATTGAAATATTATTTTGTTTGTATTATTTGGAGAACAAGGGGGCAAACCTACCTCATTCTCTCCAACGAGTGGTGTACCTTTCTAAAAAATAGGCGCGGCTCTAGTGATCGACTGGTGGCGGTATAACCA
Organism: Heliothis virescens; assembly: GCA_002382865.2. Lineage (NCBI taxonomy): Eukaryota > Metazoa > Arthropoda > Insecta > Lepidoptera > Noctuidae > Heliothis > Heliothis virescens. The sequence continues at coordinate 4,050,497 of NWSH02000556.1, forward strand.
AGACAGACTACCCAGTGAGAATAAAGATGCCTTGCTTAAAGATGGGCAGCAGCATATGCGGAGCTGAAAATATCCTTCACTGTGATTACCAACATGCAAGCGCAGCGCGGTGAGTATGGGTAAATCCCCCAGCTTGGGGGAAACTTTTGTCCTGCAGTTGACGTTTTAGGCTGTGAGGACAAGTCGTATCAAATTTAGAAATTTTACATAACAGCCCGGAGTATTTTATATTTCCTTTTCCTCTACATCCATCCACAATCCATATTCATTTTCTTTGCGACATGGTCCTCATTCCCCCGCTTTAACCTATATGAAGTCAATTAAGGCTGAGCAGGTTATTATTTTTTTTAGTTACGTTATAAGTAATTTCTCAATAAATACACGTGATTACCCTTCACGCCTCAAATAGTCATTTCCGTGCTCAAAAAGCAAGTGAGCACGAAATAATTTCTCTATTGATAATCGATAATATTCGAGGATTAATTCGATAAGCAATCGATGTCTTACGTGTTGATTATAGAGTCGTTTCCTGTATTAAGCGTGAGATTTTTATTTATCAACTTGAATAGCTTTTTTATGCTGTCAGCGTCAGGTTTTGACGCATTTTTTGTTGTTGTTTATTTAATTAATATTTCATATTGAGTTTTATTCTGTTTGTAATATTCTCTGTGGTGGTCCAATGTTTACATTTGCCATTTTATAGTATGCTGATTAAATTAGATGGAATCTACATAAAGCAACTAGTATGTAGTATTAACGCGAACATTTTCAATCTTTTCCTTTAGGTGTACTATTGTTATGCTTGATTATTGTGCCTTCAAGTACAATAATCCAAAGATATGCCTACCAACGAGGAAGTTGTGGCTGTTGCCAACTCCTAGATGATAGCGATGGGGAATAATTTCGCCGCGATTTTGTAAGTCATATTTAAAATTCTAAATGTAAATACATAAATTACGTTTTGTATTACTTTGTGGACAAGTATTGCCTCTTCACCTGATCATTGATACTCTCATAAACACATGACATTTAATCTTGAAATAACATTTCCGTGCGTGTCAAGATTTCGGAATCACTTGTGATGCACTTCGCTGCGTGATGTTAATTTCCTTTATACTTGATTTATCTCGCGTTTCTGTTAATTGATCGTTACGGCTCAATTGGTTTGTTGAAGCTGTGTTACTTAATTAAAATGTATTTATAAAAGTTCTTGCGTAATTATAAGTCTGTAATTGCTGTAGAGGAAGTAATATATAGTAAGTAAACTATGTTTTTTTTTTGTATTTCATGTTTCGATACAATGTTGAACGAACCCCATAAAAGTGCGCAACTTTGGGATTGAACTATACATAAAGCTAGAAGAAGAAGCTATAAAGCTAGTGGTTGAGTATTGATTAGTGAGTAAATTGTGACCAATATTTTAGAATTTCTTTTTCATTTTTGTATCGGTATGGCTTGTAGGATTTCTATCCATTATTAACATGTTCATCCTTCCATCCTTAATTAGGCTCACGTAAAAGCAATGCCAGCTCAGTACAAACTAAACACTCCTTGGCACAAGCAAATAGAATAATGATTCAAAAGTCAAATACCATCCTCTTTACTCGTACGTCAAATAATTTATCAAATCACTTAAACAAACTATTCAAATACGCTCTTATTAGATCCGGACAGTTAAGCAAATACTCGCCAAAATCTATTCAAAGGCAAATAACGGTCAAAAATTAGAACGTTCGAACCGTCTATTTGAATTCAAAAATAGAAGTTAGGAAGGCGTGTGCGCTTGACGCCCGTGGGCCGAAACAAGCGTTACTATTGGCCAGAGGTGGGCCAATCACGGCCCGACGATCGCCTAGGCGTGATGAAGTTTTCCGCGTAAATTGTTTTAAGTTTCGGGAAAAACTGCGCTATAATAAGATTCTTGTTAGAATTTTGCTTCATGTAGGTGTTTATACTTTCTTGAATACATTGGAGATTACTGTGATCTGTAGATACCACCAAACCACGCCTTCTTTTCAACTAGAGGTCAGGCAAAGATATTCGACAGACATAAAATCGATAACAAGAACAGTTTTTATAAAACATTAATTCAAATTACAAATCTTAGAAACACTCGAAACTTCAAGAAACTAAGGTAAACGGCCCAATACTCGACGGTTTTTGAACTTGGCGACGTTTACAGGTCTGCCACATCATTGTTAGTTGTTTTAGCGGGATAATTTAACTACGACGAGAAACCTCATTTAATACACTTTTCGGAAAATATATTTTTGTAATTAATGGTAATCTAATAAATATTCTATTAATTAAAATATCAAAAAAGACCCATTTGTACCAGTATCCGACAGTTTTGTCCTAGTTATCGTCAAAATGTCCCATTACTCGTCAACTTTCAACGCTAATTTGAACTCTATTTCTTTACAAATAAGGTTCATGTTATTTTAGTTCTTAACTTGTACAAATCTTAATGTGGTTCCTCAAACTGAAAAAAATAGGGCCTAAAATAACCAAACTTGCTAAATAAAACAAAATATCAATATAAGTAAACGTTTTATCACTACCGCACGGATCAATCGATCATAAAGTTAAGCAACGCTTGACGCGGTCGGTTCGTGGATGGGTGACTATTTTTTTGTAACAAGTTCCTCCATTTTTCGGAAGGCACGTTAGATTGATGGGCCCTGACTGTAATTGTGGTGGGCCTTGAGAAGATACAGGGATAATCGCCAGTTGAATGCCGTTTTT
>NWSH02000556.1:4056997-4090299 GCA_002382865.2 Heliothis virescens
CGAAAATCCATCCAACTCGCCTCAAGTTTTAACATGTATGACAAATAAAAGGCAAGTGCGAGTCGGCTCGCCGCGAAGGGTTCCGTATCCCTGCTGTGAAATAAGTAACCTACAAAAATCACTTGTTCTTCATCAATATTGATGACCAAGATGTTTATAGGTTTGGCTTATGAAAAGTGCTTATACTCATAAAAGAAAAAAAAAATAAAGAAAAAAAAAACATAATCTAAAACACTGACTGTATTTCGTTCAAACCAATTTTGGTTGATAGTTTTTATTAAGATCTATAACATATATTTTTTAGATTTTCTTTGGTAGTTTTAGAAATTACAGGGGGGGACAACATTTTTAGCACTTTGAAAGTGTCTTACTCTGAATGAATTGACTTTAGAGAAAAATGGTTTAGAAACTCAATCTCATTTTTAAGACCTATCTATAGAACCCCCAAGTGTAGGTTAGACGAAAAAAAATTTTTTTTGTTTCAGTTCATGTATTGGGGAGCCCCTTCTTAATATTATTATTTTTTATTTTTGTATAAAATCGTGAAGCGGTTAACATAATACATTACTACGAGTTTGAATGGTGTAGTCGTAATAGTTTCGGAATAAACTGGCTGTGACATACGACGACAGACAGAAGGACGACCGACAGACGACAGACGAAAGAGACAGACAGACGAAGAAGACATGACGTAATTATAGTTCGTTTTTGCCTTACGGCTCGGAGCCCCTAAACACCGGCCTGATAGAAGTGAAAGGTGACAAATTAGATTATCAATCTCTGGCTTACTTTTATTGATCGTCAAAGTCAAAGGTTTATATTTCATATTGATGTTATTATAGGTTCTTACTTAGCAGTAGGTTGGTTTATCGAGAAGAATCGTAGAGAAAATCAAACCATGCAAGTAGAGCTAGGAAGCTATATGAGGAAATTATTTGAAAGTAATGCTTCTAAGTTAATAAATTAAAGAAAACGAGAGTGTTATCCCTAGGGCAGGTTTAATAACTCTGTTTGGAGCGTGAATGTTGTAAGTGGGGAGTGGGTAGGTGATGCTGGACCCACAAGAAGCGCATGATGTGTGGTTGAATTTTGCCGAGGTATCATCGCCCTTCAACACTTCATGTGCCGTTACCCACTTTTGTAGCATTTTTCTTGACTGGCCATTTTTTCCGCCATATTGTAACCACAGTAGCGAACATTGGTTTGTTTAGTTTTCTATAGGCTACTCACTAACATACAAAGATTTTTGTTATCAGTACTGCATTTATATTACCTTTTTTTAAATTATTCTTGATAAAGTTAGGTAATTTAAATAACAAATACATTTTAAATTCCATTAATAACAACCAATGTCGACTTTACATTCACTTTTATTAACGTGTCCCAGTTATCGTCAAAAATATACAAAAAATGACGAGTACTAGGTCAAGCAGGGTTCTACAAGTACCAGTACATGTCACACGCGATAAAATAATCATAATGAAGAAAACAACTCAATTTTATAGTTTAAATCGATAGATTGATAATTAAACTACTTCAATAAATAATCAAACTAACAAAAGAGCCTATTACACCGACAACACAAGACATCTAATGAAGTGAGTCGGGCGTCCGATTCAGTACCTGAATTAGCAAAAATATACAAAATTCCTGAGTGCACAACTTTGATTGCTCATTAATTAGACGCTATTCCATTTTCGACTGAGGTTTATCATTGTTACTATAGCATATATAACCAAAAATACATTGCAATTAAAAACTTTCAGTAAGACATGGCTGTAATTAACTAATAGCCATTTTTTCAAAAACTGACGACTATTGGGACACTGTCGAAATTACCAGCGTTTACCTTATGTAATGTTCAACAAGAACCTGTGAACAAGGCGTTACATATTTATAAGCAGGTATATATTTACTGACGAGAGTTTTATATTCCTAACAAAACATTGCCAACCCAAAATAGCCAACATGCAAAAAACCGACGAGCGAATTATCCAAAAAACTCGTCAAACTAAATCCCTGAACAAAAAATTAACCTAATGCCCTCAAACCGAACAATGGGGCACAAAAATAAGAGCCATGCATATTTGAACAATAACAACAGCACACCTGTTATGCTGTCGTATTTGTATATTCTGATCGCACTGTTTTTTGCTCATCTACAATTTTTGGATACCATTACAGTGTTCAGGTATGATTTTTTGAGATATGATTTGAAAGATTACGATAGAGTCGAAAAACTTTGAGGGATTGGTTTTCTTTGTCATAGATGCAAGGATTGAATATATATTTTTTGTTCTTGATCTATGTATATGAATAGTCCAGAGACATCTTTCTGAGTATTTCTAGAGCGAAAACATCCAACACTGTTTTAATAACTTGGGTGAATAAAACACAAATATTATCGGTACAGGATCAGATATTTTCTAAGGTGGTAAATATTTAATGACTTCGGAAAAACTTTTATAACTCTATCCTCAAGTTGTCTATCTATCCAGCGAATCCCTAAGTACCTAATTATCGGTACAGGATCAAATATTTCCTAACGATGTAAAACACTGGATTACTTCGGAAAAAATGCGAAGTAGTCTCTATCCTCAAGTGGTATCTATCCATCAAATCAACGCAATGACATAACAGCCTCTTAGTTTAAACAGTGCTAAACCGTGACCTATTGCCAGCAAAAGGTCGGAGTTCTCACCTTTACCATCTGATTAACTAATGATACTTCGCACCGAGAAAACATGGCTTCCTGCTAAGGCTACGGAGGTTAGATGACAATCTATGCGCATAAATATATTTGAAAATTGCTGCGTTTGCGGCGCCTAGGCGATGACTAAAATTAACAACGAAGCTTGATGGAAAAAGTAAATGAATAAGGAAAAATATTTGTCAACGTAATAGTCAAAGTATTCGAAAATATTATTAATCAGAAAAACTATGACAAAGGAATGACTTTCTGCGGTGTTGATTCACGATTTTATGACACTCTATTTCCTACATCTTCCAAATTATTTCTCAATGCTGGGCTGCAGAGAATCCAAAAGTCAAATTAAAATTTACAATGTCATCATCATGATAAAGGAACATTGACAAGATATGTCAAAAAACAAAAAGATTGCAAAATTATCAAATCTCGCTCATAAACGCACCATAAAATAAAAGACGAAGTGTACACGCACGAAAATTTCAAAATTGGAAGGAAAGTGGTTATTTTAAATGCAAAAAGGTTGTTTAAAAAAGGTTGTATGTTACACCGTGGGAGAATGGGCAGGTGTGAGCTAGCGGGTACACTCGACATCGTACGCGCACATTTTTTGCAACCCACTATATTGATTTTTAATTAATGCTCCTCGAATTAAGTCTTTTTTTTTACAAAAATAAAATTGCTCGTTTTGGAGATTCGAGTTTTGATTGGGTAATTTTGTTTTTGATGGGTTATTTTGTGAAGTACTTTAAGGAAAGAAGGGGATTTATATATTTTAATATCATTAGGTATTAGGTATTCAAATGTTCTTGTTGGTGTTAGTTTGAATCCGTCTAAATATACATCATAACACATTTACTTTATATAATATTGTATTTTTGATCTTTTGTCTAAAATATAAAAACATTTAAAAACAAAATAGGTAAACAAAATAACCCCCTACAGACAAAAAACACGGCTCTTCTTCGTCTGCCCTTAAGCCACACCATTAAAGAACACAAGCCACTAATTAGGCCCAATATAAAATAAAGCAAAAACTCTCGACTTTCATAGTCCCGATGATTTGTCACAATATTGTCCTGCACCGCTAGCCATAACGGTGTACTGTGTCGCCATTTTTTATTTCTTTTTATTTTATTCTACTTTACCGTGCAGTCAGGTTTAGCAACTTTTTTTTAATCTTAAGTGGACAGCGTGACTATTTTTGCGTACACCTTTTTTGTTTTCATATTAATGGTAACGGATCAGGCTTAAAATAGTCCGTTAGAGTTTTTTTAATACCGTTTAAGGATCGGTACGGTTCTTATTTGTTTTATTGAGTTAGTTTATTTTGAGACTGTACTGGGAAGATGTATTTTTAACTTCGTCGGAAAAAATATATAGTAGGGGTTAATGTGTGTGTTTATGAGATGCGTTGCGATGTGAAGATGCCTTATGTTTTATCTAAGTTATAATCATGTAAAGAATAATATATACCTATTATATATACAGTTATATTTTTTTTACATTTATTTATTCAGCCACATTGACTTTAAAATTAACGATGCTCTGTGATACAGCTTTTTACTCGCTACTTAGACTGAATGTCCAAACACAACATCATTATCAATGGCCATTTGAATATTTTTAGATAACAAAATGTAAAACTAAACGTAATAAACGAATATTATTCATGGGCACGTCATGTCACGCGCATAAAAGCATTAGGGTCGCGCCACAGATTTCGTCGCGTGACAAGATAAGCGCGCGTTTCTAGCGCTGTAAGCGACGCCCGCGCACCCGACTGCACCCGAGCGTACCCGAAGACGGCCGAACGCTGTCGTGGGAAAACGCGGCAGGTGTTACCGATCTGTAGCACTTCTTACTGAGTAAACATTCAGCGTATACAAAATTATAACCGCCTCGAAGCGTCTGTGTAAATGGAAAACATATTTTGTGTACTTAATGATACTCCTTACTTTTTTGGTGCGGCACGGTTATCAGACGACAATGTTTTTTGCGACCGTTTTGAAGGGCTTGTGTTCAAGTTTTTTTTTTCTTATTTAAATTTATTTGATGCACCCTTAATTGGTGTGGTTTAATGAAGTGTGCGCGTGACCTTTCTTTACTTTGTGATTGATGGCAGCTTCATGAATAAAATCGACATAAATTAATGTACCATATATATGTTTAAATGTATTCGGTTGTGACCTATCGCACTCGTGTGCACATTATGAATCGCATTATAGACTTTTAGCGCTTATTTTTTTAAGAATAAATGTCACCATATAGTTTGTAGTAGATATATTTTGATCCTACGCATTTTAATGTTAAACAAAAAAATATTTATAGTAAATTGCTTTTGCTTTTTTGTGTTGCCTTTTAAGTAGTATACATTTAATGAGATTTATGGTTATGTTGTGAAAAATAAACATTACACTGCTCACCTGCATTGTTTTTCTTCCTATTTATTGAACGATACCTCTACGGCTATCAAACCAGTAAAAAATGGAAAATAACTTTATCAATAACAAATAAATACTACAATGAGTCTATAAAAACTATAACAAATCTTATTGGTTTTTTTTTCAGATTTATTCAACTTCAACTAAAATTGCAATTAATTCCAGTTACTAATTCTAACTGATAGTTTGAAAATTATATTTTATAGTAGTAATATTACGATTTAGTAGTAGCACAGTAGTAGTATAAGTAGAACTTTAATAAGAATATGAATAAGTAGGTACGTGCGACCTAAGTCCATAATTAAAAACTATTACATTAGTATTTTCGAACGAACATAGTCTCCTAACGTTTTACTTCATACATCGTCCATTACAAATCACTTACAAAGTAACATTTCTTAAGAAAACTGATATTTAGTACAGCAACCACGTTTCTTGAAGATGGCTAGTTCTGAGCCCTTAATAGTTACTTACTTCTAGTAATTACTATCGCAGGTGTGATATAATTGGCTAATATTATTTCACCTACTTCATTAAATGCTTGTACCGTGGTACTTAATAAACTATCACTGATTCTAAGTAGAAGTAGAAGTTTATGAGAAATAATGTTGGACATACTTTACATTGTAGAGTTTGTAGTTAGCGATAGGGAAAGCGAAATGTGTATTTGAAAAAAAACGTAGGACATAAAAATCTTAAGTTAAAGTGGAAACGATTGGATGAGAGGCCAATGAATGAAATCTGTAATTAATACTAGCACAACTCTAAACATCTTCATATACCTACCTATTAAACTTCACTCTTAACTTCAAATCAACTGACATCATTGAACACAAAAAATACAGCTGAGCTGAATGTTTGCAAAAAGAAAATTCGTATATGACAAACTTATGACTAGAATCCCTCAAATGAAATTTAATATCGGCCCAAAACTTCGGTGTTGCAAATAGGCATATTTTTACAAATAGGCAATAGTTATTATAGTTATGTCTACCCATATTCTTAAGATAGTCAATTTTATTTTATATTATGCTGATAAAAAAAAATTAGAAACCTACTCTATTCCTGTCACCGTATGACGTAAAAAACACAATATCGAAGGGGTCATTACAGCGCACGAATCCTATTACAAGGAAACATATAACTTAAGGACAAGTGAGATTTTAAAAATACTACATAATTACCTCACTACAGACCTATTAAGAGGCACACCCCATAATACAGCAAAGTGTTTAAAATTATTGCCTAGAAACGCAAATAGTACAGAAAAATTGCCACTGGAATGCAATTTTAGTTCTCAAACTGGAAATTTTCTTTTTGCAATAAATATAATTACTGTCATATTCTAGAGTTCTTCGCGTCGAATAACAAATCCTTAATACGAAACGCAATAAAATATTGGACACTTCATCAAGTGTTTTTAAGGACTGGTATGGATATTAAAATATAATTAAACGCATAAAAACACGTTTACGATATCTAGAATTGGTTGCAAGGAGTTATAAAGTTTTAATAACTTGAAAGCTTTGTATTGGATGTGTTTTATCATAACCGTGTGTTAAACTTTATATTTTATAATCCACTTAACAAATAAGTATTTTCATCGTTCAAAAATAATTTTAGTGCTACTTATTTATTGTTCAATAATTAAAACCTATCAGTATGAATAACGACTTATACTTCAGAAACTAATTACTTCAAGTTCACAATTCTAGGTTCGTAGATAAAAACATTTAGAATTTACTATGTACTTTATAACAGTGTAATTTAATCTCCTCTTACGTATGGGCACGATATGTTACGGCGACACGTGAACGAACCCCCGGCTAACCACGATACATCTAGGCGATAAGACGCAACTTCTACAATAATAATTAAGTACATTAGTTAACAAGTAAATGGAGATGCATCTGTACCAATTATAAAGAAGGATGGATGTAGTGGAGTGGCCGATGCTATCGTTAATCACTACGGAACCATATAACTCTAATGCGTACTCGGTCTTACGTAGAAAACCGGAGCGAGCGAGTGGGCGTTCCTTATTTTCTAAGAATTCTCGCCTCCGTGTCTGTTATTATGACAAGTTTATTTTTTTATTATTTATTTTGATTGCATGTCGCGTCTATGTTATGGTTTTAATTGTGTGTCGGCTTAATAATGAGGTTTTGTGATATTTTCTCCGGAGTAATTTCGCAAATGTTTTGTTTAATTTTCTGTAATGGCTGGTATTCTTCTGATTTAAGGGTTTCAGATACTTACTAATTAGACCCTCCATACGGTCTTGAAGTACTGTCAATTAACTGTTTAAACGCAGTATATTTTCAGTCGCAGATATATCAGAAATAATATGCTTGAAAAATATTCTAGAACGCGAAAAATGCTTTTGCTTCTCAAAAAACAGGTAGCCAAATTACCTTCAAAACGGTTTAAAGGGAAAACTGTACTTGCCCAACCAATAATAAGGTACCTATAGGCCAATAATCCCGAACGGTAGCTCAAGTACGACATTCGATGCGATGATTATACCCTCAGGGCTGTTCCAACACGTAATTATACCCGAAGAACGCCTCCATATACTCCATAATATATAATCACTGGAGGAAAATGTCACTCCGCCTAAGGACAAGACAAGAGCTTATTGGAGATCGGTTATCAATTTGCTGCGAAGTTTCAATGTCACTTGTGTTCAATGTGAGTTGGGAAAATAATGGGATTTAATGTCTTAATTATTTGATTTAATATGTCGGATAAAGTTTTTCTTATTATGAAAGGAACGAAAATGTGACGCACAAGATAACACATGGATTACTTATTCATAGGTTTTACTTTAGTGGAGAGAAATCACGTCACTAATGGCCGGCTTTTGAGCATGCCTATCGTGGTTGTCAATTATTTTTCGGGAAAATTAATAGATAAACTGCCGATAATGGTGCTCAAAAACGGGCCATAATTTCCTTTCTAACATTTTTTTGCTTTTTCATAACATTTGAAATTCGTGTACACGTAATTTTTAATTACCACTAAAAACCATAGAACACTTGACATGAAATGTCACAGATAACTAAAAATTCAACATCAAACACCAATTACCCCATTAATGTCCGATAAAAAGGAATATAATAACAATTAACGTATTAAGGGTGGCATCAACGGTCATAGCGCACGGGCCGGAACGGTCGTGTACCGGTCCGGAACAGGTACCGGAACAAGTGCAAAGGTCAGCAGTGAATACCGATTGTTATCGGGACATCACTATTGTTGCTGCAACTTGTAAGGTTTTGTGTGGCGAAATTGAGGAATCTTGTACTTGAGAATTGCTGTATTCGAAAATTGATGTGTGATGAAATAATAATTAAATTTGAGATAGCTAGGATGATGATAAAGTCAGTATATTGAAAGTAAGGAATAATAAAAATAGATTTCTGTTTAAAGGCTCTTGCGCTGAAGCCATGTTCATGTGTCGTTTTAATGCGAAGCAAATCGGCAAGTTTCGCCTTCGAAAGATAAAGACAAACGAGTTTGTAGATTACTTGATACACTAGAGGCAATTAACTGATTACATTGATAAAATCGAAAGCAATCTCGTCTCTTGGAGCCATCTAAGGATAAAGGAGGGCTCTCTACGAACACGTTGATGAAACAAGTCGCCAGAACCGGAATCCTACTGATTGGCGCATTAATAAATTACATGAAATTCATGCTTAATTGCAAGAAATGATTTCATGAATTACAGGCGCTTCCTGCTCTCAGGAATTGGGCCCAACTGGACACCGACAAAAACCGATGACTTTTCTATAATACGAAATTATTGACACAATCGATTAACTCGGAGAAATCTTCATCGCCACACCCCCGTCCCGATCGCATTGGCTCCGGTATCATTAAGATAAAATTAATTGGGCTCCACCGGTCTTCCGCGTCCTCGTCGAGATGAAAAAACTGGGCACACGTGGTCACTACCGTTCATTTACGAACGCGAATTATGCGTAGTACGGCAGGTGGCAGGTGGCGAGAGCATGGGAACCCGGGGTTGAGGCGAGTTCCCACGGCCGCGTCATTCACCACGCCACACCTGCGCCCCTTAACGGGGATGCTACACACACGCCCGCCACGCGAACGAAAGCGCCGATTAGAAGTGCGACGCGAGTGTGCGCGCGCGCTGCGAGCGTGTCGCGACGCGTGGGTCTATGCATGTGTGCGTGTCGCGCGGCCAGCTCCAGTTACAGGATTTATTCAAGTAAGTGCCCGTAGAAGGGCTGTTTACGTTATACTCTACGTCGCCCTCGTGTATGTATTAACAGGTGGCGTATGTGTGTGTCGGCGTTTGATTTATTCGCTTATGTTAGTTTTATGATAACGACGGCCGTGTTACATTTTCTTTTGCTTCTGTAATTTATTTTTATAGAGTGATCTGTATGATAAGTACCCGCAGGATATTTTTTAAATTTCAATACAATCAACGGAGGTTGTCACATAAAATCTTCAGCGCACGACAATCTGACGCTATTGATGCCCTGATGGCTGAGAAGAAGCTATTATGCAAATGCTGTTTTCCTTGAAAGTCTTATTCCATTATGCCTTTATATTAAATTAATGACCATCCTGGTGTACGGTGGAAGTCTTACAATTTACACCTTAAGCTTTTAAATAAGCCCATAGCTATTCTGTGGAGAATTTATCATTAATAACCGTATGCATTTATTCATGAACCATTCAATAAAAGTTAAGCGTAGGTATGTTGACGGCTTAAAAAAGTGTCAACGTCCTAAATGAGATAGCATCGTTATTTTATTAGCGTCCGTCTTTATTAATAACCAATATAGATTTGGAGGGTTATCATAGATAGGTATGCATACAAATGGGTAGCCCTTCGCTTGACAATGGGGTCCGCGATCTAAATGAGCGGCGCGCGTCACTGGATCATGATCGCCCTTACTAATACGATAGCTAGTAAGCGCGTGTTTTGTTGCTAACAAACAACTGAATTAGGATTTTTATTAATTGTCTATAAAACAGTTTCAGACCAGCTGATTGCTTTTATTCTTTGTTTCAGCATCCTGCACTGTAACATGCCAGTCAACAATGGCAATGAACGGTGGATGCACTAATTAGCGTATCGTAGCTACATTGGTCATCATGTGACAAAGGCCTATTTCTACCAAAATTAATTCCAAAAATAAATCATATTTCCAAGCCACTCATAGTTTTTTCTTAACCTTCATTTCACAATGCTTCAGAGCATCACAACAATAATGTTAACCCATATCTTGCCCGCTGCGCGTCTATTGTCACGCTACACGCGAAGGGATGTGTGGCTTGCGTACGCGCATATCTGACCACGTTTTATTTGTACTCATTGTTAAATAGTAGATGTAATTTTGTGAATACATAGGTCATATTATTTGTAAATAGGGAGGGGCAAGAGATAGTTACAAGAAGTAATTGCTATAATGCTATTAACTAAATTGTTACCATTGTTTTAATTAAAGGCTGTCTAAAAAGACTACTAAAGAAACTATTAATTCAGAAAGAAGCAAAAAAATTGACAGAACACCTTTTTTCTGGCAATTTCATGCATTTCTCTAAACTCTAGTTGCACCACGACATATCAAAAATGACAGCCCGCATCGGCAATGGAATGCCATTGTGACAACGCGTGTCATGCGCGCGCGCAGCACTTATCTGCCAACGTGATTGTTTTATTGACGCCTCTGCCGTTTGAATAATTATAGCCTATAATAGTGTAAAGAATGGTATTGTTTTGGTAAATAATGATTATGGGGGGTACACAACTATGGGCGGTTTGGAAGTGGAAATATGCCTATTGTATGTTAAGTGGTATGGGTGGGTTTTTATACGATGAGGCAATTTTTATACTGCTGTCATTTTAATAATTTAATTATAATTGAATATTTACCTAAAAGTAGGTATTTCATGAAAACACAATTCTTTCTATATTCAAAACTAATATTTTAAATGTCATTTGCATAGCTAAGTTGAACCCTAATAATTAACCCCCAGAACCAACGAAACGATCCCGAATTAACCACACAATTAATTTGGAGCATCACTCTTCATCAAACAAGACAATAAACCCACACTCCCATAAATTAAGTACACCAAATCCCCTAAACTGAGTCAACATCAGCGTACGCGCAGGCGTGTGTTGTCCACACTTCACGCACACACGCAATCAATATACTGCCGTAGATTAAGAAGGACGTATGTAGTGACTGTCGTATATGGACATACGTCTTTTTACGTCTGGAGATACTCATAAATACCATTATACCCCTACAGTTGATACGCACAGAATACAAAGTTCCATTTTGTAACCCTACCCCAGGGGAGAAGGGGCAAAAAGTGAACACTTTTTTCGAAAAGCAATCGTTGCACGTGGTCGGGTTGTGGTCGAGAGATTTTTTTTTCCTTTTAACGAAAGTATTACGTTGTGAAATTCTTCAGTTGAGTATCGGTTACCTTTTAGGCTTTGTGAGGTGAACTGGCTCTCGGAGTATCGTATGTTTTATGTCATGTAGGACTTAGCTTTATTTTTTTGTCGCATGTTGTTTCACAAACATACAGAAGTTTCGGCTAAAGATTTTCTAAAGCGAAATAAAAGAACCTTAGTAAATTAATTTGTTGATGCTGTTAGTTTATGTAGATGTTTAATTAAGTTATGTATAAGTTTTCCTAGTAATGTCTCCACTGCCCATTACGGTCAGAAAAAATCTTATGGGTGATAGAAGTGTCTTATTAGGAAAAACTTGCTCTTATTAAATGTGTATCTGTCATTTTTATAGTAGGTTCATTAGAAATATGGATTAACTTATTTGTGTGAAAAATTAAGATTTGTCGTTAATTCATTTTGTATAAATTATAAAATTGCTATAACAAGGACCACAAAATTTTGATTACTTAGCTCGTTAAACCTTACTGGCTTGGAGGACGTCTTAATTAGGAGAATGAAGTATAAAAATAATTACATATTAAGTATTATGGAGCTTTAAAATCGTGATCTTCAAATCTTATCGAAAATTTAAGTTTTTGGATATATTCAGTGCAACAAACATATTCTTATTAGTCATTAAGATATTTTGCATTTTTTATACGACCGTTGCAACCGTTTTGTCTAATACATATACATAATTAGACACTAGCGACCCGCCCGGCTTCGCAAGGGTGCAATGCGGAATAACAGTATTTCTCCAATATTTAATTGATGTTATTATACATATAAACCTTCAACTTCAATCACTCTGTCTATTTAAAAAAAACCGCATCAAAATCCGTAGTTTTAAAGATTTAAGCGTACATAGGGATAAAGGGACAAAGAAAGCAACTTTTTTTATACTATGCTAGTTTATTATAAAATATATTCCATATTATATTTATTATAATCCCTACTAATATTATAAATGCGAAAGTAACTCTGTCTGTCTGTCTGTTACGCTTTCACGCCTAAACCAGTAAGCCGATTTTGTTGAAATTTGGTACTGAGATAGAATAGACCCTGAGGAACAACTGATTTCCATAGGCTACTTTTTATCCGGGTACGTGAAATAGTTCTCTCGGGAAGCGGGCGAAGCCGCTGGCAGAAGCTAGTAAAATATAAACGTTATCAAAACCTAATAAACTTTAACATTTTAGTGTCTATCAAATAACCTGTTCTTATAATTGTCTATAATGTGCACTTCTTGATATTCTTTTAAATGATATTTTAATGAAACCGTGCACATTTAAGTGTTAAAATAAAATTACAATAAGAATTTACTGTTTATATTAAAAGCATATTATATTGTCTTCTATACTAATATTATAAAGACGAAAACTTTGTTTGTTTGTTTGTTTGGTTGTAATGCTCAAAAACTACTGAACCGATTTTAAAAATTCTTTCACCATTCGAAAGCTACATTATCCACGAGTGACATAGGCTATATTTTATCCGGGTACGGGCAGTAATTCCCACGGGATGCGAGTGAAACCGCGGGAAAACGGCTAGTTTGTAATAAAATGATCGTTTACGAGTTTTGAGTGCAAAACGTTGCACTTTCCTGAGTGTTATCAAAAGAACTCAATGACAATAAAACGCGATAGTGTTTATTACTATATTAATGTTTATTATTTATTGTTTGTTTACCGTTAAGTATGTAATTATAGAAATGGAAATATCCTTTATAAATATTAATGATATGCAAGGTCTGTGTTAAGATAAAAAGTATGAACTCATAATTATGTGTCTTATTTTTTAAACGTTGATATGATCAAAAAATATTTTTTTTAAATCCATTTCGTCTGATAGGAAAGCTCTGTAGAAACCTAAGTCTTATTGGACACACAATGCATACTAGAAAGGAAAATATGTTAAGTACAAAAAAATATATATGATATACCTTTATTTTATTAAAACTATATAAACATTTGACCTAAAAATAGTAAATTTTACTTATTTAAAAGCGTTCTTGAAAAATATCTCATCTAAATACATCATTATAATATATACACGATATATATATATTCTTTATGGTTATATTTAAAAATGTCAAAATTTTAAAACTCAAATTTTAAAACTCTCGTTAAGTATCGTGTTTACAAAAACATATCTTATTACAAGTATGTTAAGTGCGGTAATTCAATTAGCATATTATATGCATAATATCCGGGAAATTGGTCTTATGATAACATCATATTATAATTAATTAACTAAATCACTAGTGTGTTACCGCAATCTTTTACAGTGAAATTAACATTTAAATAGATGAGCAGCTAGTTAAAAATATTTTGGTTATTTTGGGAACAAATTGCTCGCATAAATTATATTTAAGTATGTTTAGTTATTCTAGTAGTGAAATGGCAGTCGTATAATTTTGTCATAATTATGTTAAACTATCGTAGTCTTCACCAAAATTTTATTTAAATAATCCGTTATTGAGTTGAGTTTAAATTTTGCTTATTGTCAAATATCTTAAAACTTCAAGTAAATACTATAAATTTGTAAGAAGTACCTTGAAACACAATAGCAAAATCAACAAAGAATTAAATAGCACGGCATTAAATTATAATGATTTCTTACATTTCAAACTAAAACTGACTGTTAGATAAAATTAATTCCAAATGGAACAGTATAATCTTTTCGGTAGGCCTACACAAAATTCATGCTACGAAATTGCTACGCCTCGTAGCGCGTAGGCTAATGAGCTTTTTATGGAGTTTTTAAATTATTGCTGATTTATTCATTGACTGAGTTACCCATAGATATTTTAACTGATAATCTTTATTTTACTTGCATTTAACATTATTGGGACTTAAAATTAAGTATGTATTTATTTAAATAAATTCGCAATATATTCAACGAAAAATGTGTAACCAAAAAACCCACTTTTTAAAAACTTCCAAGTATCTGCTTGCTTCTTCCCCATAACAATATCGAACGTGCCCATTTAACCGTCACGCACAATAAACGCTACCTTTAACGGTCTTTCCATTCACACGGCACAAACTTGGTTCAACTGCAAACTTGCAAAGAAACATTGTGAATTCTACTGAGAATTCCTTAAACATAACTAAGCAACATAATATGTTTCAAACATTATATTCCCTGAAACAAATTAACATCACCTTACCAACAAAAGTCTGAAAAACAATTGAAGGTCCATTATTTGACATCCTGTACCTACTTACTTTTTCTTTTGTTTTGACCAAAATTGCGCAGGCAGGTCGACGGTATGCAACTAGCTTATATCCTGTATCCGGACTCGGAAGTCCGTTGACAGTTGCTTCTCGCAAAATGCCAATGTGTTAACGCGTGACGAGTTGATAGCAATTTTAGTGTAATGTTTTAGGATTTAGATGAAGAGCAAAATGTAGTCTTAAATACTGCAGGGACAAGTCTTTTACTGATAACTGTGTAACTGAACAATTTCACGCGAAACAACCGAGCTTGATCAATCTGAAATCAATACCTGAAAATCCGCACTACGATCTCTACACCTATGAGGCCGGATCCATTTAGTAAAATACACAAAAATATTATAATAAATCTAACATTATTACAATTTAGCCGTCGCTCGCTCAACTGACCGGAGGAAATGATTTATCAGTGCTGTGTACGTGATTTGCGAGCGCGGCCGCATGCGATTTAATCACAGGAAGCAACACCGGCGTGCCGTGATAAATCTGCGCAGGAACTTATCTATCCGATGGCCAGCTGCAGCCCGTGATTCATAATGCAGCGATACTGCTGTTTATTTTCCTAGGAACCGCCTCAGGTGACGCCAACCTAGACCAGAACCTACGAGACATCGGCCCCTTTGTACCTCTTGTTTTATTCTACACCAAACGATTTATAGCTACAAAACTAATGTCAAATTAATTCAATGGCCATTTTAATTTCCTTCTCGCTGACACCGTATCTCTCAACTTCCTTATATGGCTCAATTTACGCAGTCATAACTTACGAAAATGTCCCGACAGTCACAACTAAGATGAGCAGAATACTGATTTATTCAAAGCGTTATCAGACACGGAATCTAAAATAACTACAAGTCATTATAGCAAAGAAAAACAAAATATATGGAACTCATCTCCAAAGGCCTCATATGAGCAAGTTAGTCATCAATAAAGCTTTACGAGCACAATCTTGTGGTACTCTGTAACTATTCCAAGTCGCGGCACGTCAAAGCCTCTATTCGTAGAAGTTGTTCGTAAAAACCAGTCTGTAGGCGCGCGCTACCGCTCGCGTGCTGCGCGCGCGTCGCCCCGCTCCCGGCACACGCTCACGCGCGCGCGCTCGGCACGGCCCTACTATATAAACCCCGCGCCCTTCCTGATTCAATCATTCCCTGCTGACGCATCGTGCGCGCATGACGCTCTGTATCTTATCGCAGTAGCCCTGTACATACGTAGTCGTAACTTGTTTAGTATAAGTTCGTAGTATAACAGTAGTAAATAACTAGTTAAAATGTGTTTGGCTAAGGATGACACGCAATCCCCGCAGAAGGAGGTGCCCTCACCTCGCTCGCCTTGGGCGAAGCTTTTGAGCCGTCAGGTAAGTTTCCAGATTCATCCGTTTCAGACTCGTTCCTTTACCACAACTATTCCCCCTATCAACTCACAACTTGTTGTCCAGTGACGTGTGTACTTATTGTGATTTCTTGTTTATTTACAGAGCTCCAAGCCTCGGCTTCCCCGCAAGGTGACAACTTCAGCGCGGGTTAATCTTAATAAGTGCTGGTCCAAGTTAGGAGAGTTGATCTCCAACGCGGGCCCGCGCACTGACCTACCATCGCAAAAGACTGCTTACCCCGAGGAACCTGTTCTCGTACCTTTCTCGGACTTCTTCTACCCGGTGGACCCGGTGAAACCGGTGCCAGTCGAGGAGAACGACAACGCTGAAAACCAGAACATCGCCAACAACCGCTTCGAGCTCATCAACGAGGACTCGGAGATCAGCGACAACATGGCCAACGAAGTGCGAGAGATCTGCTACTCGGCCTCTAAAAACTGCTTCGTATGTAAAATTTGTTATTAGTTTACTTTACAAACCTTCGCTTCAGTTCTTCCTTCGGTACTAAAATGCAGTGAAAACAAAATCGCGTCTTCCATCATTAGTTGTAAACGTGCTCGGTAGCACAGATCCACGTCTTCCATTAGACTTAGTGATGTGTCGGTGCGGCGCCTCCGCCTGTGATGTAGCCTAGGTGTGATCTCGACTAGATGTACTGAGGCGCTGTTTCCACATATAAATTAGTGTAACAGTAAATTGTCGCAAGTTTTGGTAGACAGCTTTAATGAACTGCACTGTAATTATCATTGCACCATCTCCGGCTATCGACTGAACTTCTAATGCGTAACGATTCTGCTTAGTTTCCCTTTCTGAATCCAACGTCTTCCACTAGTGTTAAGTTTTGTCTGTGATACCAGAGTTTATATAACGATCGAAAGCTTTAACTAGACCTAAGTAAAGTTTATTAGTTTGTAAGCAGAGTATATTAGTGTTTAAGTTCGAGATATGTTCGCTAAGTGTTTTTGAACGTCGCTTAATTTGTGTTAGTAACTTAAGTTTATCTTTCATGTGATATTTGCAACACTAAGTGAACTTTATTAGATTGTAGACATCTCGATATGAATTTAACATATCAGTAAACGAAGCTTTAATAGTTTGTAAGGTTCTTAGTTTAAGTAAAATCATTGAACTTCCATTTTTTGTATCATTGTGTAATGTTTAGATCATTTTGTTTGCTAAATTCTGTTTCATTTGTAAGTTTTGCAGAAGTGGGCCGAGCGTGCCAATCTTAATTAATGTAGTTTTAGCTTTAACTAAGTACAATTAACTTGTTAAGTTTTAGTTAAGTTACTGACTTTTCTGTAGTTATTGATGAATTCTTCCATTTGTGTCAATTGTTTAAGGTGACTTTTTTCTCTTACTATTACTTTTTATTGTAACTCTTACTTGTGTTGTTAAGTTAGCACTTAAGTTAGATAAGCACTCGTATCTTAGACTGATAATGTTAAGAATTCAAGACTTTCGTTTGATCTCCGATTCTTAATAAACATTAATGTATAATTTGAACATTTATTTTATTTGATCGCCCGACAACCGTTAAAAACCCACACATACAAACTGGCATCGTAAAAACATGTTTTACAACCAAACATATACACATTAATAAGTGCGAAACACGTGCTTAAAAAAGCCATTCATACTGTAATGGCAGTTATAAAATAAAAGCAGAACAGAATAATAAAACAATTTCAACAACACTCCGAGAAGTATTCTTCGAATTTTAAAAGCACTTCAAAATAAACAAAAGCCAACAACAACAACTGTACTTGGGTTTTTCAACAACTGTTATCAACTACCGTTGATGCGTTTGCGCGGGAAACTTACTTGTGAGGCAATTCCCGCTATTTATTACAAACAATAGTGTTGCGAACTCTTTTTATATTATTTTTAATTAATTCATAGTTTTATTTCTTTTAAATTTGAATTTTATTGTCAATGTCAAAATACTTATGTTTTAATACTTCTCTTTTTCGCTGTGTCTGCTCAATATATTTTTACCCATCTAAAAACGTAGTTTTCATTAACATTTTCCACTGCTTTCATTCAAATAACAAAAGGGAGATCGTAATATGAACACATCTAAATCAGAACAATTGCCTAACAACAGTTTATGTGAAATTGCAAACTGCCGTAAGTTGCAAATCATTTTTTTATTGTTTTAAGTAAAGTTTAAAGGAAAATGCGCTGATATTGCTTTTTACTTAGAAACGTAGGTTTATTACCGTAAGTATATTTTTGTCAAGCAATACCTAGGTTTAAAAGATTTAAGAAAGACGTTATTTATTTATACATATCGAAATGAATTTTACAAACGTTGATTCATTCATAGTCATATCATAACTATTAAGTAATCTGTGGTCATATCGTATAACTGCGGAAATCAATATTCTGTCTATCTCTGGATTTGCTTACTAGTGATAGAATTTTGACATTAGCCCCATACAAGTAATGTCAAATTCCTATCTCTGGTAAGCAAATCCAGAGTTAGATAGGTTATTGGGAATGGCCGTAAGTCTCCTATCTTAATCTTAGTTATCCATAAAATGTTATGATTATTACGGTTTTCATAGGTGTTACATAGTTGTAACTTTTCGACCCACGTGTAAAGTCCGAATAAAGATAAAAATAGTTAATAAAATATAGTCACTTGTTTATCTACACAGAAAAAAGGCAGAAGAATTATATTCGATATTCTTAAACTTCTAAACTTATCCCAACTTCAACCAAAATCATACGGAATAAAAAAACTCATATCATTTTATTACACACAACCTTATCATTAACTTAATACTTGCACAATCCAGAACCTTCGATACAAGCAGGGACTCGCTCGAACATGTCGCAACAAGTTCTGAAGTGTACACGACATAATACCTGCTAGTGAGCTGAAAAAATAAACACAACGACGCCTGACACATACAATATCCCTTTTTATAAATCCAATTACGACTATGAAACTAGTTTTTAGAGATGTATGAAAAGACATTGAAGGGAATAAGATTGATCTGTGTTGTGAAACAAATGACTGCGAATAAGAACATGATTTGGACATGTAAGTAACTTTTTCAATGATACGAGAGAATTTAAGACTTTCACAATAAGTATGGTGATGGCAAAAATGTAATGGAATAATTGAGAAATCTAAGAAAGTAGTCATATAATTTGTCTTACAGAAACCCGAGTTACTTTACTGTGCCTTGGCGTCTCAACAAGCAATTGAGCCTACATAATGATATATAACTTTATATTTTTTAAGAGGTATAAGATGAACATAGATACGTAAGTAGAAACTCAGGAACTATTGATATGACTTGGAAAAATCTTTCAATAGTAGTCAGCTTATTAATCAAGAACAACTTTTTATTTGTATGCAACGAAGTAATTCCTTCAGGATACGAGAAAAACTTCTAGAAACTCCACAATAATTAATACAAACTACAAACCCTGTCACAGAAACAGTACCTTAATCATTTACATCCGCAGTTGAAACAGTATTCTATTCAGTATTTAACTAGGAGAAAACTGGGTAATGTTAGAATTATTCACTACAATTCCTGTATCGATGTAGAATAGACTCAACTAACAGGACACAGATACTTGCAATTGCCATTGTAGATCTAGTTTATATTCCTTGGTTTACTAATATAGTTTAGCATTTTTATTCCGAGACTATATTAAGGAACCTCTTTTGTTTTCATGTTTAAATGTAGTGAGAATATTTAAAAAGTTAAGTATTGTGAAGACCAAATAGATTTCAAGAACCTATTTACTAATAATAATTCGTGATATTTGGGAATATAAATCAATACAATAGTCAGCATTTTTTTATTATATGTAGTTTTAATTTTAACTTTAGGTATAACCATATCAAATACCAAAACATGCATTTGAATACAATAACAATGAATAAAACTATCTAAACACCTTTCTATAGAAATCACGTAAAAGACGAACATTTTATCTTCACGCACTATACCCAGTCAATAATCATAAAAAACAACGGCGCTCATCAAGTTTTACAACCAAATAATTATGTTATTTAAAGCCTATTAGCTTATCTTTTACAAGAAAATTTCATTTTATAGGTACGCGTTAATTTTGATAAATATTAACTGGATGCCAAGTTGTCTAATCTCTAAATAGACTGGAGCAGAGAACTTGCGTAATAAGTCTAAGTTGACACATAATTATGAAGAAAGTATTAAAATAAGTATTTTTTTCACCAGATTTCTTNTGAAATTGCAAACTGCCGTAAGTTGCAAATCATTTTTTTATTGTTTTAAGTAAAGTTTAAAGGAAAATGCGCTGATATTGCTTTTTACTTAGAAACGTAGGTTTATTACCGTAAGTATATTTTTGTCAAGCAATACCTAGGTTTAAAAGATTTAAGAAAGACGTTATTTATTTATACATATCGAAATGAATTTTACAAACGTTGATTCATTCATAGTCATATCATAACTATTAAGTAATCTGTGGTCATATCGTATAACTGCGGAAATCAATATTCTGTCTATCTCTGGATTTGCTTACTAGTGATAGAATTTTGACATGAGCCCCATACAAGTAATGTCAAATTCCTATCTCTGGTAAGCAAATCCAGAGTTAGATAGGTTATTGGGAATGGCCGTAAGTCTCCTATCTTAATCTTAGTTATCCATAAAATGTTATGATTATTACGGTTTTCATAGGTGTTACATAGTTGTAACTTTTCGACCCACGTGTAAAGTCCGAATAAAGATAAAAATAGTTAATAAAATATAGTCACTTGTTTATCTACACAGAAAAAAGGCAGAAGAATTATATTCGATATTCTTAAACTTCTAAACTTATCCCAACTTCAACCAAAATCATACGGAATAAAAAAACTCATATCATTTTATTACACACAACCTTATCATTAACTTAATACTTGCACAATCCAGAACCTTCGATACAAGCAGGGACTCGCTCGAACATGTCGCAACAAGTTCTGAAGTGTACACGACATAATACCTGCTAGTGAGCTGAAAAAATAAACACAACGACGCCTGACACATACAATATCCCTTTTTATAAATCCAATTACGACTATGAAACTAGTTTTTAGAGATGTATGAAAAGACATTGAAGGGAATAAGATTGATCTGTGTTGTGAAACAAATGACTGCGAATAAGAACATGATTTGGACATGTAAGTAACTTTTTCAATGATACGAGAGAATTTAAGACTTTCACAATAAGTATGGTGATGGCAAAAATGTAATGGAATAATTGAGAAATCTAAGAAAGTAGTCATATAATTTGTCTTACAGAAACCCGAGTTACTTTACTGTGCCTTGGCGTCTCAACAAGCAATTGAGCCTACATAATGATATATAACTTTATATTTTTTAAGAGGTATAAGATGAACATAGATACGTAAGTAGAAACTCAGGAACTATTGATATGACTTGGAAAAATCTTTCAATAGTAGTCAGCTTATTAATCAAGAACAACTTTTTATTTGTATGCAACGAAGTAATTCCTTCAGGATACGAGAAAAACTTCTAGAAACTCCACAATAATTAATACAAACTACAAACCCTGTCACAGAAACAGTACCTTAATCATTTACATCCGCAGTTGAAACAGTATTCTATTCAGTATTTAACTAGGAGAAAACTGGGTAATGTTAGAATTATTCACTACAATTCCTGTATCGATGTAGAATAGACTCAACTAACAGGACACAGATACTTGCAATTGCCATTGTAGATCTAGTTTATATTCCTTGGTTTACTAATATAGTTTAGCATTTTTATTCCGAGACTATATTAAGGAACCTCTTTTGTTTTCATGTTTAAATGTAGTGAGAATATTTAAAAAGTTAAGTATTGTGAAGACCAAATAGATTTCAAGAACCTATTTACTAATAATAATTCGTGATATTTGGGAATATAAATCAATACAATAGTCAGCATTTTTTTATTATATGTAGTTTTAATTTTAACTTTAGGTATAACCATATCAAATACCAAAACATGCATTTGAATACAATAACAATGAATAAAACTATCTAAACACCTTTCTATAGAAATCACGTAAAAGACGAACATTTTATCTTCACGCACTATACCCAGTCAATAATCATAAAAAACAACGGCGCTCATCAAGTTTTACAACCAAATAATTATGTTATTTAAAGCCTATTAGCTTATCTTTTACAAGAAAATTTCATTTTATAGGTACGCGTTAATTTTGATAAATATTAACTGGATGCCAAGTTGTCTAATCTCTAAATAGACTGGAGCAGAGAACTTGCGTAATAAGTCTAAGTTGACACATAATTATGAAGAAAGTATTAAAATAAGTATTTTTTTCACCAGATTTCTTCAATTGACATAGTATTCATTCAAAGGTGTGGGTAATTTTAAGCTTATTTTACTCAAAATCTCTAAAAATAACTGTCATATCATTGTTACAATCTATGCATACGAGTATGTATAGGTAGATTATTATCAATGTTCGAAACTTCAGCTGGGTGGGGTCAGTCTTAACCATAAAACTGAGATGATTTGATTCACAAAGGTACATTTGCCTAACATTACATCCTCCCCACCGTTCCCACCATCCAAAAATAATAGTAAAAATCTAAACTTTTTAACATAAATCGTTTCACACCAAATCTAGTAAAACAGGCTGAACCACCCCAACCTGTTAAAAGATTTGTAATTATAATAATGTGATTCTAAAGGGGAGACCGACTATAGTGCAACAGCTGGGGTGTTCATTCATTCATTCATTCACTCAGTGGGAAAGTTCGTGACCTCTGGCGTGACTCGTGGCACATTACACGCAGTTCAAAGGGTTAGAAATTTAATAATGCATTGTTGTATTGTTAGTTATTGTGGTAAGTAAACGTTATAAGCTTATTATAGTCATGAATGTGACATATTTTCTTGAGTAAATTAAAGTAAACAAAGCCTATATATCGTTTGTGTTCATATCATTACACTAGTTTATATACAATTATATATTGAGATTAAAATTAAATGTCAACAGATTTTTTTCCAATATTTCAAACTGATACTTCTTTCAAAGTTGTCTTATTCAGATTTTGTAAGACCGTTCATTTTCATAATAGTTTTATTGTTTTAAAAAACTTTAAAAAAAGTTATATTAACGATTGTCAATCAGTAATAACATCTGTTGTTATCCCAATATGGAATCTCAAGCATGATTATGCACGAGTAATGGAACTTTCGACTGCCATAATTGCAAGTAGAATAATTAATAAGGTACCTTAACCAACTGTACAAACAAGTATTTAATCAACGTCCATCGAAATCCGATATCCATACTTATCAGCTTAATTAGACATATCCTTTTAAAACAACGACTTTTCTTTATTATCTCCCATCATCGTAATGCCAAGTATTACCAATTAATAAGTACTACAAAAAACATTATCATTATAATTATAAAAATAATGAATGTTTCGCAATAAAATAAAATGCGTTTTCTTATTCGCCATCCCGTTATGCATTATTTTAAAATAATTTTATAATAATAATGTTCAAAAGGTTTTAGTCATAAAGTTTTCGCGTTGCATTTAAATGGTGTATTTCAGATGTAAGTAGGTTCTGCCCGCTAATTTGTTTGTTAATTATTTATGTTCACGAGTACTTATAAATCCTCGTAAAATGGTTGGAATTCGCTCTCTCCTTGTACCTATTAATATTTAAGAAGATCTGACTTGTTCATTTTAAATGTTAACCAAGTGCTTAAGAAGTCTTAGCGACAGTATAATAAGAATCAATAGTATACATCATATAAGTCATAATTATGTACGAACTATCGTCGTTAATAGATGATGTGATACTTTAACACCAAAATATCACATAAGCGTACCTACACGAATCTCTGCAGTGTCATTTACTTACATTATTTACTATACCTATACAAATCCCGGGGGGTCACACAACCGCCACTCTTTATCACGTATTGCATAAAAAAATAACCTACGTGTCAAGAAATATAAGAATATACGTGACATTTACTAGGGACGAGGGATGTCCATTCGATTGACAAAGCAGTCCAGTACATCGGTTAAGAATGATAAATCGCTCGCTTTTCTGTTCGCGATTCGTTCCGATTCGTTTCGATTCGTCGGTGCTCACAAAAGTGCGACACCTTAGTTCGTGCAGGGGTTGTAAACCTGTTGTGAGGGTGGTGTAATGTACTACAGGTTATGTTACTGAGGGTTGTTTTGTGTTTAGTTCTAAGTTTTTGTAACAGGTTTCGTAAAGCAGGAGTAGGTTTAGCGTACATTTGTTTATCTTGCATCTTCACAATATTTATCCTCATGACTTTTTGGCTTGTATTTATCCTCATAACTACAATAAGTACATTAACAGTCAAGAAGGCAGTTAGGAATTTTAAGCCGCCAAACACCGATTAAAAATGTAAATAAATGGTTTAACAACAAAACAGTTTAACTGTCATTTTATTAGTTTAACCTTGAAAAATCTAACACCAACAACGTGAATCAACAAAAATGTTGTCGACCCCTACCACACCTCAAAGGTTTTATAGAACGCAGGATACAGTAATAGGGCACCGTGAAATCGCCCGCGGAACGAATCGCTGAAAAATTTCGGTTTTTCGGTTATTTCTTAGAGATTTGTACGGGCTTTCTTCGTCGATTCGTCATAGCACGGGTGTCAGTATTACAAACACATGGCTTTTGATTCAGGGTTCGTAAGCCATTGAAAGATGTGACACGGCTTTTAGATTTTCGCGCGATTTCACGGATCGAATTCCGTTACATTGATGTTGACTTACCTTCGGTCACAGCTGCTAGTTATGAATCTCTAAATGTTGGCAGGTTTACAGTGCTGTAATCCCCACAATAGGGTTCTGTCATTATTCTTCGTAACTACGTATGGCATATGTCTCGCAAAATGTTAATGGTAACTAAGCATATGTGGTTTGTCATCTACGATGCATTATAGTCTTCTATAAAACCTCTATGGTTTCGCCACTATCTTTGTTAGCTATACTTAATTTCACTGAATATAATTAGCCGTGTAAAATATCACGAAAATGCAATAAGAGAAATATTGTCACAAATAGTTACTAAATCCTTTAATTTTTCAGTAGGTATATCAGCTAAAGGGAACTGCGGTCTTTTCAATTATTAGGTAAGTACCTATCTACTCTAATATCGACTCTGATCTCCTGTTTAATCTCTGCCTCTCTGATATCCATTTTAGAAAATGAATAGATAAAACATAAAAGCTTATCCACATCTTAGAACTTTAATATTATCCTTATTAATATAAAAAAATGCAAAAGTAACGCTGTCTATTGTGCCTTCACACTTAAACTAATGATCGATTTTTATAAGTTACGCAAGTTATCTAGAACATGATGAAGGATACAGAGTTCTTCTCATTTATATGCGAAATGTGGTTCTCGAAAAGTGGGTGAAACTGCGAGGAACAGCTAGTCTAATATATTACTTAAATGCAAGTCATGCAAATCCTTATGTAGCTTTATCTGTGATGGTCACGCTAAATATGGAATTTGTTATGAATTTAATGTGTAACCATTAACCTTATATGCTTATTATCGCATCTTTGGCGGACTCTATAGACATAAATAACATTGTGTCTTATTTTCTCTTAGATGCAGAGATTTGTTCGGATAAAAAGTGTGTTTATGCAATTAAACTTTATTCAATATGACTTGTAAGTTTGTGGAGTAATAGTATAGGTTGAACATATTATTTTTACACTATCAAAATACTTATTTAGATTGGTGTAAGAATAATTATTTTCTGCCATTCTGAAACGAAGAGCACCATTTCAAAAAAAAAAACAAGGAGAAAACAATCTGAGAAACGAGCCACTTTTTACTCGTACCTATTACATTATATTGTATCATAATTCTAGCTAAAGTGACTATTCCACGCGGACAAATTCGCGTGCGAAATCTAGTTTACAAACAACTGAAAGTAAAAACAGCACATCACAAAGACCTATCATACATACGAAGCAATCCCGAGCCTCATATAGTAACCTATATTACATAAGCTTGAGATAAGCCGCATTAGGATCAAACGTTCATGTGTGGCAAGTATTTGTGACCACTGTGTGAGATCGCCGCCTCCTTTGTCGGTGCGTTTGTGTCGGCCGACTGATAGCCGCCTATTTGGAGCGGCTCCTCTGTAGGGTGCGACAAAAAGTTGCTTATTTATGGCTTTGAGTATATGGTCGTTACATAATATTGTTGTTGAAAAGAAAATATGGCAAATATGGTTGGAGTTTTCTAAGCAGTCAGTTTTCAATTTTCAATATACATTCGGTACATAATGTTAGTTTCAATAAATACTAGACATAGGTACCTGCACCGGCAACATTTAGTAATTTCACAATTTTTATTCAATTAACATGAGATGAAACCAGAATCTATGTTTCAAAAGTCCATAAAAGCTTCAAATTAAACCCAATCTCGGCTTTTAACGACATTTCTTTACATGGCTATAAAATATCTACATATACGCTTTAATTTTAATATCCATTATTAAAAAGTAGTTCTATTTCTTGCTACCACTACCGTACAAAGACACATCTAATTCAGATCCAAACAGCATCAAAATGAGACCGAATACTTGTACGGAATCACAAACCTGTAAAGGCAGATATCGCGCCACTTGGCTTGTTAAAATTCACAACCCAACAATACCTTTGGAAATAGCCACGTCTAAAACAAATAAGTCTTGCGTGAAATCCTGATAGTGTTGTTGGTAAAATTGTTGAAGCACCAACTTATTATTTGCGGTCACTAAACTTGTGATCATTCGAATTTGAACCTTAAAGCGTTGAGATAAAGACGAGGTGATGACACTAAGAATTTTCGAAGATGTATGTGTAAGTTTGTGGGAGCGGTTCACGCTTCAATATGCCAACAAGGGAAGCCAGCCGAAGTGCTGTATTTAACAACTCCTCAACTTTGAGGGTGCGAATGATAAGTTCACGGGGCTTTAGTTTCTTAAGAATTAACGCAAATATTGATTCATGGTCAAGGCGTGAAGTTTTCCAAAGGAAACCGGTGGTTATCGGAATAATTCCGTCAATACAGCTTTTACTTTGTTTGAGGACAAAGGAGATTAGATAACACTGAATAAAGATATGCTATTAATATAATAAGGTGTTTCAGATAGTGTGGATTAGTTCCTTTTGTGCTCCTAATCAAAGTTGCCTACAATAACTAGGACACAATAGAACTACATGTGCATAATCTTGAAATGAATAACTACAATAGTAAATAATGTAATGTACACCTTTCAAGTTCCATACAGAATACTGCTTTAATTAATAATAAATATGGAAATTGAAAATTACTCAAATTGCCATCTCTCTTTATAAGGAGATACTATATTCTGCATCATAGGTGACCCACTTCCTTTGAAGGCTATAATTGAATGAAAATTATAAATGAAAAATAAAATATTTTTTTTCTTTCTAATATCCAATACACACCAACCAACCAACAATTGCCGAACATCTGAAAATAATCAAATCCTGCATTTTTTTATTGCCCAAAAAGCCCGGCCAAATGATCAAGTGCGAAAAGCTCTTAAAATCACTCAAACCATTAGCACTCGACATTATTGTATGAAACAAAAACGCGTCACTTCTATCGCTTATACTCAAGTTCACAAGTGGTTCCCACTATGTAGACAATGGCCGCCAATGTTGGCGACATGGAACTCGCATTAGGGAAGAGTACAGTTTCGCGAAGTACAGGAAGCTATTACTGAACGCACATAATTAGGTGCTTTTGGTAACACTTAGGTGCTTCCGATTTGAGAGTAGGGTGACTATGGTGGCATCCATAAGGAGACACTTTTTTACTAATTCAATTTGATAATTATAAAATTGTTTTTTGGTTACTTGTAAAACTAGAAATAGCTGAAAACTTCACAGAGAAAAATATGCCCATTATATTTATGAGAGTAATGTATTCGCAATATTAAAAATAAGATATTGCAATTCTTCACAACTGTATGTAAAAGATATCTATGTTCATTTTGAATGTAAAAAAATCGTATATACGATAAAATCTTTATCTCAAATTCAAACAAACTTCTGGTCATACTATAAAGCAACACTTGTGGCGCCCAAGCCGCAATATTTGACGCAATCAACCAGAGGAAATGTGGCGACAACACGCACCCATTAGCCCAATACACAAATAGCTCACAAATCAAAAACACGTGACACAAAACAAGAAAAAAACAAAAACCTACCAATTCCTGATCATCTCCTTCCTTTTTGTTACTTTCGCAGTATTTTTTGTTACACACTAAAATATTTTTTTAAACTAGCAAAGGCAACAAGTGGCATTTTTATCTGCACGTGTGTGTAACGGCGGCAATTTCGTGCGGTTTTAAATTACTCGACATTCCAATTTTTTTACCGGAAACCGCGGATTTTTGAGCGTTCAAAAAAGTGGCGAAATTTTTGACGTGCACTGTTATTGCAGTGGAATATTATGGACAAATAAGATGTAACCTAATTTGGTTACCGCTATTCATATTATTGTGATTGCGGATTGCCTTTTTGAATATTTTGGTTCTTTTATAAATGGAAGGCGTCAATATTGAGTTTTTTGAAAAGTAATGTCTGTATTAAGAATTAAAGGCGAATGGTCCATTTCTCCGTACTCATTAAATTTTATGGGATACCACTCCGTAAAGTAGCAGAGACTCTTGATATGATCATGATTATATGCGATGCCTCAAACTGTGAATTTACATGGTTAATTTATTTTCAATTTCATGCGTAAGTTTATCGTATCTTAAATCTTCGAACTATTTTAAACTTTCATCAAATATTGCTGAAGTAATTCGTAGACTATAGCTACGTGTTCTGCATTTTTTTTTCATTTATTAAGAAAAATTGTATATAAAGGGCAGCTGCAAACGTTACATATAACTTAGACGTCCAATAAAAACCGTGGCTACTTATCTCTCACAAAACGTGGCCATTCTAAAAGATAAAATTCAAACAAAAAAATCGCCATAGAAACCCCAAAAACTCACGTACACTGCAAACGGTTTTTTCTCAAAAAACCTATTTTATCTAAGATTCGGTAACTTAATACTTACCGACTGACCGAAAAAACTAAAAAAAACGAAAAAAGTTTAATTGTTCTCGCAAAAATTTGGTCGAAATCCTGGCCTCGGGCACAGGAAATGACGGGGCGGCAAAAAGCTCAATAGAAGCCTTCGAAATGTCTTCGATTTGATGGATCGCCGTAACACAATCATTTTACGAGAGAACTTAGAAGAGCCTTAAAGTGCCCCTTAAAAATCAAGAGATATTCTTCACTTTTTTTCAGGAGCGAAACCCTTAACTGGCTACTCTAAACACACTGCAAAATTTACCTCAGCTGCCTTTGTTTAAAGTTGAAACTCAAATGCATTCTCACTGTCACTTACATCACTTCTTCATAACACCTTTTAAGAAGTACGCCAATTCTTGTCAAGGAAATATGTGGTTTATTTCTAGCAAACAAAGGTTGAATCTTCCCTGAACTTGGAAACGATATTGTG
This sequence comes from Heliothis virescens, assembly GCA_002382865.2. Classification (NCBI taxonomy): domain Eukaryota; kingdom Metazoa; phylum Arthropoda; class Insecta; order Lepidoptera; family Noctuidae; genus Heliothis; species Heliothis virescens. The sequence goes on from NWSH02000556.1 coordinate 4,086,799, forward strand.
TCACTACAGTTAAAGTAACAAAGCAATTTGAACACGTGTTAGATGGCCACTAGAAACCATTGGAGATGTTTTGGTGTATCTAAGAGATAATGGGAGTCGTTATCGCAAAGAGAACGGATGCTACTGACAATGAAAGTGACCTATGGATAAATTGTTTATTGTTATAGTAGGATTTTCGATTTAAATGCGTGGAACTGTTGCGTATAATTGTTGTGCTTTCTCTGGAAGTATTTTTAGAATCTGAATAAATAGAAGAGGAATTTATCTTCTATTTTGCAGTTCAGAAAAAATGTAAAAGAGTCAAAGATTACTTAACTAGATTACATCTTGACTAAGTATAATATTTCAGGATCTAAGACATGTGTTTAGAAATTCTCTAGCTTTCAAGTAACAACAACGTCTTAGTAAGCAAACTTATTTCGGATTGCTTCCTGAAATTCTAAATGCAGTTAATGTAGTTCTGGGCCCTTACTAGGCTTTGAAAGGCATTTAATATAAAAATAATTTAATACATATACACTTATACATTACCTGCATGTGACAATGATATATATAACACGAGAATACCTTTTATATCATCAAAACCTTAGCACACGATACTGCCACAAAAACAGTAACCATAAACTTATTCTTTAATCTTTAAAAACTTTTGAAGACTGCACAAAAAGGATCTAAAAAGTGGGCGTAACTTTTACTGTCATTTCTTCGCTAGCACATAATAGGCGAAGGCCTTAGCTCGCGCCGGCCTATTATCTCCGAACAAAAAATATACCCCGCCTTACACAATCGAAAATTCAAAATGAAGCGTAGCCTTCGCGAATCTGGGCAATAAATTCCTATTGATTGAATTTCGGACCCATGCTGAGTATAGGGGCTCATTATAGTCCCAATAATTTTCGTATTTTTTTATTGGGATATATTTTTTTTAAGTTTAATTTTATTACCAACGACCACGTCTTGGTCACCCTACTTATCGAGCGCGTTGAAGTCTTTTGTATTAGTGATTTCGGTTCGCAACTGTTTGGATACAATTTACAAGATTACGGTAGAATTGTTTGTAGAAAGTTGAGTGCTTTCAAATATTTAAAACAATATCCTTTGTTTGTTTAAGAGACTTTGTTTAAAGATATTTTTCAGCCTGTTCCGACTCACATGTTTTCTGGTTTTTAAGCTGAAAATATACCCAGAGGTGTGGAGAATAGGTCATGGAGGTTGTGTAGATATTTTCATACGATAAAGATAATAATGCCAATGTAAATATAACTCTCACTGTTATTGGTCACATCGAGCGTTAAAGTAAACCTCTTGGAACTTCGTTCAAGCGCAGGTCTCAATGTTTTCGTTTCGCCAAACAATTTTCAATAAACAAGCTTTAGATAGTAATATTTATCCCACCAAAAACATACTGTAAAAAAATAGCCAAGTCTCTATGGAGCTGCTTGTCTCTAAAAAGTAATGAAATCTAGACAAAGTCGTGCTGAGTCTTAGGTTCCTAACTGTGATTTCTTTATATATAGTTAATGTGATATGACTGGCCGTTGAACATTCTTTATACGTAAGTGGGTACAAGTTAACGGCCAGTCATATCACATTAACTATCTGTAAATAAATCGCAGTAAGGAACCTAAGACTCTGCACGACTTTGTCTAGATTTCATTACTTTTTAGAGACAAGCAGCTCCATAGAGACTTGGCTATTTTTTTACAGTATGTTTTTGGTGGGATAAATATTACTATCTAAAGCTTGTTTATTGAAAATTGTTTGGCGAAACGAAAACATTGAGACCTGCGCTTGAACGAAGTTCCAAGAGGTTTACTTTAACGCTCGATGTGACCAATAACAGTGAGAGTTATATTTACATTGGCATTATTATCTTTATCGTATGAAAATATCTACACAACCTCCATGACCTATTCTCCACACCTCTGGGTATATTTTCAGCTTAAAAACCAGAAAACATGTGAGTCGGAACAGGCTGAAAAATATCTTTAAACAAAGTCTCTTAAACAAACAAAGGATATTGTTTTAAATATTTGAAAGCACTCAACTTTCTACAAACAATTCTACCGTAATCTTGTAAATTGTATCCAAACAGTTGCGAACCGAAATCACTAATACAAAAGACTTCAACGCGCTCGATAAGTAGGGTGACCAAGACGTGGTCGTTGGTAATAAAATTAAACTTAAAAAAAATATATCCCAATAAAAAAATACGAAAATTATTGGGACTATAATGAGCCCCTATACTCAGCATGGGTCCGAAATTCAATCAATAGGAATTTATTGCCCAGATTCGCGAAGGCTACGCTTCATTTTGAATTTTCGATTGTGTAAGGCGGGGTATATTTTTTGTTCGGAGATAATAGGCCGGCGCGAGCTAAGGCCTTCGCCTATTATGTGCTAGCGAAGAAATGACAGTAAAAGTTACGCCCACTTTTTAGATCCTTTTTGTGCAGTCTTCAAAAGTTTTTAAAGATTAAAGAATAAGTTTATGGTTACTGTTTTTGTGGCAGTATCGTGTGCTAAGGTTTTGATGATATAAAAGGTATTCTCGTGTTATATATATCATTGTCACATGCAGGTAATGTATAAGTGTATATGTATTAAATTATTTTTATATTAAATGCCTTTCAAAGCCTAGTAAGGGCCCAGAACTACATTAACTGCATTTAGAATTTCAGGAAGCAATCCGAAATAAGTTTGCTTACTAAGACGTTGTTGTTACTTGAAAGCTAGAGAATTTCTAAACACATGTCTTAGATCCTGAAATATTATACTTAGTCAAGATGTAATCTAGTTAAGTAATCTTTGACTCTTTTACATTTTTTCTGAACTGCAAAATAGAAGATAAATTCCTCTTCTATTTATTCAGATTCTAAAAATACTTCCAGAGAAAGCACAACAATTATACGCAACAGTTCCACGCATTTAAATCGAAAATCCTACTATAACAATAAACAATTTATCCATAGGTCACTTTCATTGTCAGTAGCATCCGTTCTCTTTGCGATAACGACTCCCATTATCTCTTAGATACACCAAAACATCTCCAATGGTTTCTAGTGGCCATCTAACACGTGTTCAAATTGCTTTGTTACTTTAACTGTAGTGACACAATATCGTTTCCAAGTTCAGGGAAGATTCAACCTTTGTTTGCTAGAAATAAACCACATATTTCCTTGACAAGAATTGGCGTACTTCTTAAAAGGTGTTATGAAGAAGTGATGTAAGTGACAGTGAGAATGCATTTGAGTTTCAACTTTAAACAAAGGCAGCTGAGGTAAATTTTGCAGTGTGTTTAGAGTAGCCAGTTAAGGGTTTCGCTCCTGAAAAAAAGTGAAGAATATCTCTTGATTTTTAAGGGGCACTTTAAGGCTCTTCTAAGTTCTCTCGTAAAATGATTGTGTTACGGCGATCCATCAAATCGAAGACATTTCGAAGGCTTCTATTGAGCTTTTTGCCGCCCCGTCATTTCCTGTGCCCGAGGCCAGGATTTCGACC
>NWSH02000556.1:4090335-4114213 GCA_002382865.2 Heliothis virescens
TCGGAGATCTGGAGTACCTGGTGACCCTGATTAGAAAACACAGGAGCCCAACCAAACTAGGCCTTAGGTTGATGTCAATAAGCTCACGTTTCTACAAAAAGAAGTAAAATCCCACCAAAAACATACTGTAAAAAAATAGCCAAGTCTCTATGGAGCTGCTTGTCTCTAAAAAGTAATGAAATCTAGACAAAGTCGTGCTGAGTCTTAGGTTCCTAACTGTGATTTCTTTATATATAGTTAATGTGATATGACTGGCCGTTGAACATTCTTTATACGTAAGTGGGTACAAGTTAACGGCCAGTCATATCACATTAACTATCTGTAAATAAATCGCAGTAAGGAACCTAAGACTCTGCACGACTTTGTCTAGATTTCATTACTTTTTAGAGACAAGCAGCTCCATAGAGACTTGGCTATTTTTTTACAGTATGTTTTTGGTGGGATTTTACTTCTTTTTGTAGAAACGTGAGCTTATTGACATCAACCTAAGGCCTAGTTTGGTTGGGCTCCTGTGTTTTCTAATCAGGGTCACCAGGTACTCCAGATCTCCGATTATCGTAGTTTTTGTAGTTTTCCCTTTATGTGGTCATTAAACCCTAACTCTGTACCAAATTTCAGCTCTCTGAGATTATGGGAAGTACTAGTTCTATTTTGATGATCATGAGTGAGTGAGTGTCGTAAATACGAAACTTTGCTTTCGCTAAACTTCGGAACTAAATTACCTACAGACTTGAAATTGTGGTTTTTAAGTATGTGATTATAGCTTTCTGGATGACGAAAATTTCAGCGTTCTAGTCTTATCCAGAGGTTCTCGAATTGAGGCCTGAAAATGCGGCGAAATGGTTCCAGTAAAGGATGGTACGGCAGTGTTTGCTTTGCGCTCGACTTGGCGGGGGCACTGCCGTGCCCCCAAATTATGAATATTAAAAAAAGTCTAGGACATTCTTTTGTTGTTCCCAGCAATATTATGCTCGTACCAACGTCTCATGTTAGGTTTATTTTCACGATTGGCAAGATTTGTTTCCTACCCATGTTAAGTGTCAAGAAAGATAGTAGTTAAGGAATTACATGTACTTAGTTAAGCCTCTACTATGATACCTGTCTTATACAAGCTGTTGTTTTGCATCGTGGTCAAATTCAAGGACGTAGTTATGCTAATGATTCTCGACTCAAATCCACATTTATTTACCGAAATCCGTCAGTATCAATAACCGTAGATAAAACCAAGTCTTATAACCGCGCTGCGCTTTCACACAAACGAAAACAACATGGACTGATAAACAGATTGGTTTTATCTACGGTTATTGATACTGACGGATTTCGGTAAATAAATGTGGATTTGAGTCGAGAATCATTAGCACAACTATGTCCTTGAATTTGACCACGATGCAAAACAACAGCTTGTATAAGACAGGTATCATAGTAGAGGCTTAACTAAGTACATGTAATTCCTTAACTACTATCTTTCTTGACACTTAACATGGGTAGGAAACAAATCTTGCCAATCGTGAAAATNCAACTATGTCCTTGAATATGACCAGGATGCAAAACAACAGCTTGTATTATACTGAACCTTAGGGTGATCCATAGATCTACATTAACAAAATGACGACCAACTTTCTTCACAATGAGAGATAGTACAAAGACTTCACTCATTCAAATACCAATTCCCTACAACAATACAACTTACACCCCCTCCCCTTCCATTACGTAACACCACTTAAACGACCAGTTCATTCAATCTTAAGGATCTTAGCATCGCCTCATGAATGGGCGGCGCACGCGCAATCGATTTCACAACGGCCACAGTGAATGGCGGATACAGCCTTAAAAAGGCTTCGCTGGATTCCGTGTGAACCATGGGAAATCGCTTCTTCATTATTGCATGTATTTTAAGCGTGTAATCGGCATTTCCTTATTATGTGTCGAGTTGAAAAAAATATTAAGTAAGCTTGAAGTGTTTTGTACTTGTGAATGAGTAGCTATAGTGTAACTTGTATTGATTGGATACGCACGTACTTTATTGCATTGCTTTGTATTTTGATTTCAGTGAATTTTATTGTTAAGTCGGAGTTTGCGCGCCAAAACGATGTAGGATAATGTCCCTTTTTCGGAATTCGCTTTCTACACTATACAGTTGCTAATGTTGCGAAGGCGAACTTGATGATAATAAAATATTCATGTGTAGCAGATTTATTTCGCTTCAGCCACGTATCAAAGAATGATAAGCCAATTTATGTCAGACTTTTAGGTTTTGACAAATATCTAGTTTTTATTTTTTAATAGATATTTATTACTATGTACAAAATATATCTTAATCTCTGCATACCTTTATTGAATGTGGATCATAATCAAATTCATAAACAAGCAAGCGTATCCACGATATTCTTTACCTACAAGTTGATCGTTTTAAAAATACACCAACTTAAGTAAATCTGTTGCCTTACCATATAAGGTTAAAGAAATGTGTAACCGATACATTCCAACCACTCTTACTGTAGCAGGATGTTCAAATACATGACATACCAATGTGTTAAATATGTGGGAGACGACATATCTGGCTATTTATATAAATAGCTTCATACACATTACCAGTATGTGTTTACCTATGGGCAGATCTTTGGATTGATGTCCTATATTTATTTGTTAAGTAAGGCTTAGCCACGAGCTCCTTTGCTGGGAATTCTGTCATATTTATTTACTAGCTTCTGCCAGCGCTTTCACCCGCATCCCGTGGGAACTACTCAACGCACCCGGATAAAAAGTAGCCTATAGCCTTCCTCGATAATAGGGCTATCTAACACTGAATTTTTTTTTCAAATCGGACCAGTAGTTCCTGAGATTAGCACGTTCAAACAAACAAACAAATTCTTCAGCTTTATATTATATTAGTATAGATCTATTGTTGTTCTCTCCTTTTACAGTCTCTTCTTAAAATAACCTGATGCTATAGCTTTAGTTATAACTCCATTTCCTCACACAATCTCCTCCTAGGCTATATAGTAGAAAACGACATCGTGGTACGATTGCAGGTCTTTGGATCACATACGAAGAGAAGAAGTGAAGGGATGCCTGTACATGATAGGGACGATGACTTCGAGCCGTCAAACCATATAAGCCTTATTTACACAACAAATGAATACCATTTGCACAAATATCTGTCACTATCCGTCTCTAACCCCAAAAAAACTGAAGCACTCCTACTACAAAAATAACTTGAAAACGTTTCCCATAACCTAGACAAACATTTGGTAACCCTACTGCCGCCATTTTGGTCGATCGGGCCCCCGCACTTGTTTGCAAAGATAACACGAGTCAATCCTGAGACCAAAACAAATATATGCTTAGCTCTCACGTGCGACCGTGTTTGGACTTTAAGACCAGTGTAAGTTGACCTGTGAACTTCGAACTTGATGTAGAGAAAAGTTCGTAATTTGAGGTTCTTGTAATACTGGTCATATCAGTGTTTAGACTTATAATACCCAGTATTAGTTGACCTGCCATGTCAGTACTTGGTGTTAAGTAAAGGTGGATGTTTGTAGGTCTTGATATATTGGTTTTTGAGATATATTTGTAATTATAAAGCTAGATGTGTAGTGAAGGTTGTGAACGCGAATTTTACTTTTAAGTGGTGCGTGGGTGTCCTTAGGATTGTAGTGCATTTGCAGGTTGTTCTAAAATTCTAAGCTATTTATGAGATTTGCTTAGTCTCAATCGCATAGGACTTTCTTTTCGAAAGTAGAATTTCTAGCCTGGTCGAGTGGAAGTGTTGACTAGATTGACATTTCAGTAGATTCCATTATCCTTGCTTACGTATATAGTTGAGTTTAAGAAATTTTATCCGACTTCTCAAAAAAGAGGATTCTTACAAGCCGAGCTTACTAAGTAGTGTCAACAGAAAGGAGGAGGTTCTCAATTCGGCCGGCATATATTTTTTTCTATGTGAATGTCTCTTCTTTATCACATACATTACAAAATAAAATCCCAGATTAACGCAAACTTGATTAGTTTATCAAGTACATTTCCAAACCCGTATATAGCCGAACTATTTCCCCACAAAACGCATTCAAACACAACACTAATTACAAAATCGGATCACTATCGCCCTCATAAGTCCGCGCCCTATAATTCAATTAGGGCTCCAAACATAAATAGGCTTGTCAAATCTAAGATACCTTCTAAGGGCCCATTGAATGCGCACGTGTGCCCACAATGGCGGGTTAACCCGACAAACGCTGCGGGTCGCCAGGACCGAAGTGAGAAATTTCACAATAGTGTCAAAGTATTGAAGTTCGGCGTGACGGTTGAAGGATAATGGCCCAGTGTGGGGCTATTGGTCTCGTCTTGATTTGTGCTCTGATTGCTAAACGCTTTGTACGCGGTGAATCTATTTGTGCACAATAGGTTTTGGTGGAATTTGGCTTGTTTGAGTTTTGATACTTCTTCAAAGCGATCTTTCCTCGGAGAGTTCAATTTTTTTTTAAGTGGCTACAATCAATTTCTTACATGTCAAATTATTCCCGACCAAAATTAAACATGTACCTAGTGGTTTAAAATATCCCCATTATCATATCAATACAATATCCATACTTTACTTCAAGTATCATAAAAATAGATTCCCTCTTAAAATCCCTTCGTAGCTAAAGTATCATACAGTTTCTCACTGTTAGTCGTTACATAATCAACCATTCATTCACTTAACGCAATCAGGTACTTTAAATATCAGTCCCTTAACACCAATATTGGGCGACAACTCTTCACTAACGGGTTAAGACTTATCTGACAACCTACATTTACTTTCAACCTTATGTGTAACAAAATAGAGTTGTATATTGATTGTTTGATATGTAAATTAAGATGGAATTCCTAACCTAAGTCAAGTATTGTTAAAGTAAACTGACGGTATCTACACAGGATGCAAGGCTGTTAACAGGTTTTATCACTTCCTTCTAAGTATTCAAATGTAGTGTTCGTTCTTATTATAAACAATTATGTGCATATGTGATAAGGTCGTGTTATGTGCCCGCGAGGTAGTCACGATGTCTGACTCTGTTTTGTCATGTTTTAGATAAGTTTGTGCTATTCTCAGCATGTATTGTTTAGTCTGGAATATTCGAAGATTGTTTGCAGCATCACAATACTCTGCAATAATGCCGGTAGTATACCTTTTCTGAGTTATTTTGTCTAAATGGATTAAGATAATGTTACGCTTCTAGATAGCGAAATTTTCTAATAAGTAACAAAAAATTACATCCATAGAGAATAAATAATTCCAGACTGAACTGTGTGTTCCAGGTTGAAAATTGTAATTGAAACATTCTTATCCATCTGATCCATTGATTTTAATATCATTTTAATATTCCTACTTTTCCTTATTACAGTAGAATATTTAAGAAAAAGCTACCTCATAAATTACACCTTCATCGAACAAAAGAAATGCTACAAATTTTAATCCGCATTTAGCAAAAAAATACACTCATTCGCAGAAATAAATGGTCCACTTTACTCCGAATTGCCCATTTAACCCACCAGACTGCAAGTCAATTGCCATGAACTATAAATAAAACATGGTACAGGAACTTCTATTAAAATGCATCCACGTCTCAAAACAATTAATTCTAATGCATGAGCGATCGAAAAAATAACAAAAGACGACTTAAGAAGACAAATGCTCGACATTTCGGTGCAAATCACGCTCGTGCTGTATTGCAACGACTTTGTTAAGAGCATTTACAAGTAAGATGGGTAAATAGAGGCACAATAAATACTCGGTGGTCGAACCTCCCGCGGCGAGCGTCGCGGACGTGCAAACATAGTCGCCAAAATTTTTGTTAAGGTACGGTTTCGATGCAGCGGATTTTACTGTTGATTGAGGTTGGATGAATTTCGGTTGATGGATTGGAATTTACTTTCAGTTTAAAAGACTTTTGAGACAGCGAAATACTACTAAAATATGAGGCAAACAAGTTAATAGACCTTGAAAAACTATATCCACCAATATCTTGTTTCAACCAACTCGTCAGGTATAGGCTGCAGTTTAATTTATTTTTAAATCTTGAAATATTTTTAAACGGTTAAATGTGTCTCATAAATATTAATACTTTTATTTTAAATGTGCAAACCATGTAAATTCTACATTGAACGATTGCTTCCCAGTCGCAGCATTGAAACCACACCTTAACATTGTCCCGTGACTCACAAGAAAACGCTAACTGTCCCACCGGAGGCATTGTTTCTTTCATTCCTAAGGCAAATATTGGTCGAGGCTTATTCAGTCCGTTTGCAAACATTGCCCTACTGGGTGGCGACTAACAAAGAACTTCGTAGAAACTGCGTGACAACACTTCAAATATAGTGATTATACACTAATTGTGAACAAACACCTGGACTTTTATATAGTTTTTAGCGTGAACGACATATTCTGTGTAGTTAAATGGAGCTGTCGCGTCTAATTGATGGCTACTCATTGTCGATGTAGTACAAGTCGCGAACACGAGGAAATTCGTGTTGTTATATGAAAACATCTGCGGGTAAGGAGTTAGGTGAGGAATTTATGGTGGATCTCCATGAATTCAAAGAGTAAAGTGTCAAAATATTTCTATGCCATATTGCGCTTTTAGTTTCACCCGCCTTCTGGAGCAGGAACAAAGTAGTCTATGTCTATTCTCTGCCTGGAAACTCAACGTGTACAATTCTGTCTCACGCATGCGCAGTAGCGCTTCATTAATACAGTTATTGACTAAGTATGTGAAATCCATAGTCAAAAAACCTACGACAAAGCTTCTCGACAAGACCTGCCGACCAAAAGCTCAAGAGTCAAGTGACTAACTTGAAAAATCGTTAATAAGCATCTACGGTTATAGATTACAAAAAACGACAGTGGTTAAAAACGTCAAAAATAGAAAAAAGGGAAAATTAAATACAATATACGGTTATCAAGTACCCCTCGTACCTACTTTATACCGGATTGAATTTTAAATCAATATCATACCGATATTTAATTTAATTTGTGCCAATTCACCTGTACCTAGACCTCTGTCTGCGCTCAACACTCTCCTGGATGGTACAGACTGTGATAATTTTGCTGATTGAATGGAAAAAAATATTGTCTGCGTGTACTGTGAGAAGTCAGTGTGATGTAGTATCCTTAATTAGTGTAATTGGCCTGCAGCAGTTCTAATTAATTAAAGAAATAAAAAAATGGATTTCAATCGTACATTGGTGACTATTTTCACAATTTTATTCAAAATCATTTCTGTTCAAGCACGAAAAAAGCGCTTGTTATTTTTGCTCGAAACTTCTAAATAAGACTAAGTGTTTATTTACTTACGAAAGCGAAATAGGTATCTAGCAAGCTTATTTATTTATCTAAGACTACCTAATAACATAAACAGCATACAGACATACATACATAATATTTGTTACGTTACTGACAATGAATACAAATCTTTTGTGATACACTTTTCATAATTCTCGCAGTCTTGACAATGACAACGGACGGTCTTTTTCGGCCAATGTTTGGTTAGGTGCATCTATATTGTCGACTCCGAAATCAATTTACGATAATTGTCATTTATTATGAAATAAATATGATGCTTTATCCAGCATCCCATTGTACGCAGCTACCTCCAAAATTTCGGCTATTGAGCATTTTATTTTGCGAAGAAATTCATTGAAGCGCAAGAATATGCGCCCGCGCCGATGGCATTTGACAATAATTATATTAAAGGAGACCATAACTTGGAAGATATTAGGCGGAACGCGAAAGGTTTTGACGGGAGCCATGTCAAAGGATGTTTTCTCAGCTTATAAGCAGATGTTGAGAATATTTGTATTGATATTAAATGAAGTGAGGTCTTGGCATATGTTTGTGAATCCAATTGAATTAATTTACGTCGATTAGCTTGTAAACATGGCTAAGAGCTTGCTTTAGAATGCTGAACATTAACCTTTTTCTCTGAAGCATATATTTTTTTGCTGAAGTGTCCCTTGTATGCACTTGAAATCTATAAGTACCTACAATGCTGTAATAGTTAAATAATCTCTAAGTAATAAAATTAATTTTTTATTCAATCGAATTTATGAAGCGTTTTGTAGGTAATTTTTTATACCAATCATAATTTATTAATCACGTAGATTATCCATTAGTTTATATTTATTATAAATGGAACACGAAACGCAATGTGGCAGTCAAATATTACCTTTCTACGCAGATAAATTAATTTATTCAAATACATTTAGTATATAAATTGATTCCATGTCATTGAATTGATTTTAATAAACAGTCAATAAATGGTCTCTTAAAAAGAAATCAATTTTATAAATAAAAACATTAATAACCTACACGTAATAAAATCTAAACGAACGTCAAAATATATCAACATTTCTATACTTTATTAGTAATTAATTTACATTTTTAAAAGCGCGGCCGCGATCTTTTATAAAAAAATATATTTGATAGTGACAAAGAATGCTATCTTTTTGGAATCGCGTGATATTTATCACTATCTCGGGACATGGTAGAATTGGCTTTTAAAGTAAATTTGTCTCGTCTTTAACTACTAAAAGGTCCATTAAATAGCCTTTTGTTGACTATTGATTTGTAGTTGAATGGTGGACAAACCGTGAAAAGATATAGGATGCTTCATTTTAGAGTTGACTTTTACAAAGTAGTAATCGTAGGTAAAGTACAGGTACAGACAACAGCACATCAAGTTACCACAGTCTGTCAAATTTCTGCAATAGATTTTCAACCTTAACACAATAGTGGAAGGGTAATGTTCGATTGGTAAAATTTTACAGATTCGTATACGTTGACCTGCTGTTGTTTGTACTTAAATCGATGGTACTGTAAATATCTTCGAACTAGGGAACGATGTATAAGACATATTTTTAAATTTATAATAATAAAATACCAAAATAATAACATACCAGCCAGTCACTAAGTTCAAACTGACATCAAGAACTTAATAAAATTCGAAACTACATTTTTCAATCTACACGTTCAATTCGAACATGAACTTTTATTTTAACATCAACCTGTACATCCAAAATCGTTTAGCAAAAACACGAATCGTGGAAACGACGAAAGAACTAATAACATCAGTAACTGACTCGTATAACGACTTCAATTCTCTCGCTTGGTCGAATCCTTTGCCTCGAAGTTTTTCAGCGACTTCGAAATGACTTCAATGGGTATTAATAAATTCTAAAACACCTTTAAACGGTTCACAATGATGAAGAAATTTGACGACAATGAAGACAAATGTCTTGATATCCAGTTCATTTGAGTGAATGAATTGAAGTCGTTCTTGAAGAAGTGTGCCGTATAAATAAATTATTAGGAATGTAAGTATTGTAAGAAGTTATTCACGTTTGCACATGCTAGTTTATTTTCTTTGGAATTGATATAAGACATGTATTTTTATATTACATTTTAGAAATACCGTAATTTTCTCAATTTCCTCTCCACTCCGCCTTGGTAGATACCGGGCCTACTTATTGGGGCCGATATCACTGAAAATTAGTGTGTTATGTAAATTTATTAATTGACAATCCAGGCGTCCACTTTTTTTGTCTTTGGGAAATCATCAGGAGTCACCTGATGATTTCACCTTCACCTTCACCTTCCGCTGTGGGTGACAGTGTGATTGAGTGTCAGACTTTTACTGACTAATACACACCGTGTTCCTTCTTGAGCCCTTTGTGTACCTGGGCCGTGGTAACTCTATCAAACAATCTCGCAGCCCATCCAGGCATTAATTGCACTAAAATTGAAAAAAAAGACATTGCTATAATGTTTTACTTCAATTTTAAATCTATGTTGGATCCGTCATCTCCTTAAAATATTCAATACCATTCCACCAAAACAAAGTTTTCCATAACCTCTAATAACATATACTAAAAATCTGAATACAAAATAGTCCCAATACATCACTGTCTCAAAAACAATACTTATATACACGACAACAATAAAAAACACGATCATAAAGCCCAATTTGTCCCAGGCCACGTGTCGCGATGATTCGGCCTATTGTTTGGGCCAGCACTCGGATTAAGCCCGAAACACCGATAACATCTCGGTCCTTTCATACGAAAGACGTAGATGCTGAGATAAGAACATTGAGCACTTATTGTTTAGGACAAAGAATGGATGCACTGAAAAAATGAGCCACTGATGTTCTGTCGTTCTTTTTTGCTTAACTGTACTTTTAAAATAACAGAGATTTTTCCTAAGCTTTGGTGNAATTAATTTACATTTTTAAAAGCGCGGCCGCGATCTTTTATAAAAAAATATATTTGATAGTGACAAAGAATGCTATCTTTTTGGAATCGCGTGATATTTATCACTATCTCGGGACATGGTAGAATTGGCTTTTAAAGTAAATTTGTCTCGTCTTTAACTACTAAAAGGTCCATTAAATAGCCTTTTGTTGACTATTGATTTGTAGTTGAATGGTGGACAAACCGTGAAAAGATATAGGATGCTTCATTTTAGAGTTGACTTTTACAAAGTAGTAATCGTAGGTAAAGTACAGGTACAGACAACAGCACATCAAGTTACCACAGTCTGTCAAATTTCTGCAATAGATTTTCAACCTTAACACAATAGTGGAAGGGTAATGTTCGATTGGTAAAATTTTACAGATTCGTATACGTTGACCTGCTGTTGTTTGTACTTAAATCGATGGTACTGTAAATATCTTCGAACTAGGGAACGATGTATAAGACATATTTTTAAATTTATAATAATAAAATACCAAAATAATAACATACCAGCCAGTCACTAAGTTCAAACTGACATCAAGAACTTAATAAAATTCGAAACTACATTTTTCAATCTACACGTTCAATTCGAACATGAACTTTTATTTTAACATCAACCTGTACATCCAAAATCGTTTAGCAAAAACACGAATCGTGGAAACGACGAAAGAACTAATAACATCAGTAACTGACTCGTATAACGACTTCAATTCTCTCGCTTGGTCGAATCCTTTGCCTCGAAGTTTTTCAGCGACTTCGAAATGACTTCAATGGGTATTAATAAATTCTAAAACACCTTTAAACGGTTCACAATGATGAAGAAATTTGACGACAATGAAGACAAATGTCTTGATATCCAGTTCATTTGAGTGAATGAATTGAAGTCGTTCTTGAAGAAGTGTGCCGTATAAATAAATTATTAGGAATGTAAGTATTGTAAGAAGTTATTCACGTTTGCACATGCTAGTTTATTTTCTTTGGAATTGATATAAGACATGTATTTTTATATTACATTTTAGAAATACCGTAATTTTCTCAATTTCCTCTCCACTCCGCCTTGGTAGATACCGGGCCTACTTATTGGGGCCGATATCACTGAAAATTAGTGTGTTATGTAAATTTATTAATTGACAATCCAGGCGTCCACTTTTTTTGTCTTTGGGAAATCATCAGGAGTCACCTGATGATTTCACCTTCACCTTCACCTTCCGCTGTGGGTGACAGTGTGATTGAGTGTCAGACTTTTACTGACTAATACACACCGTGTTCCTTCTTGAGCCCTTTGTGTACCTGGGCCGTGGTAACTCTATCAAACAATCTCGCAGCCCATCCAGGCATTAATTGCACTAAAATTGAAAAAAAAGACATTGCTATAATGTTTTACTTCAATTTTAAATCTATGTTGGATCCGTCATCTCCTTAAAATATTCAATACCATTCCACCAAAACAAAGTTTTCCATAACCTCTAATAACATATACTAAAAATCTGAATACAAAATAGTCCCAATACATCACTGTCTCAAAAACAATACTTATATACACGACAACAATAAAAAACACGATCATAAAGCCCAATTTGTCCCAGGCCACGTGTCGCGATGATTCGGCCTATTGTTTGGGCCAGCACTCGGATTAAGCCCGAAACACCGATAACATCTCGGTCCTTTCATACGAAAGACGTAGATGCTGAGATAAGAACATTGAGCACTTATTGTTTAGGACAAAGAATGGATGCACTGAAAAAATGAGCCACTGATGTTCTGTCGTTCTTTTTTGCTTAACTGTACTTTTAAAATAACAGAGATTTTTCCTAAGCTTTGGTGAAATTATGGCGCCTTGACGTGGGCTGAAAAAAGTGCATGGTCATTTAATACGTGACGTTGACAAGAAATTTTGCTACTGTTTTGTATTTCTCAAGGAATTTTCTGTTCACAATTTTTGTGAACCTAAAATGTGTTCATATTTTATTTGTTGATTATATCTGTTTACCGGTATATCATGTGTCTATATTCTCTTTTGATCATTATACCTACTTACACAAGGTTACATTTAAACGGTACCTCTATCCAGATAACAATATTAGGTGCTTTATAAAGACATTCAGGACTGGAGTCACAAAGATCCTATCGAGTGTCCACGGTAAGTATCAAGCAAGTTTTCAATTAAACCACTGACGGACAATAAAGGACCGTCTTCGCAAGCGGCGACATTACACTTCAGGCACAAAGCGTACACGCATAGAAACATTTAACAATAGATGCAATCTTGACCAAACAATTTACATGTCAACTTGTAAGTGAGGAACCGCCTTAAAATACTTAGGAAGGTGTGTATACCCAGCCTTATTGAACACCTCTAGTGTTGTGTGAAGCTTGAAGGTTCGCGCTCTAGGCGTGATAGGGCGGGGCAGGCAATCCTGGGGCGGGGCACGCGATCCTAGGGCGGGGTACTCCTAATATATTTGAACACGAAACTACTTCTTAGAATTTTGCCAATTTGTGAAATTAATTTCTTAGCAAATGCGCCGACGCAAGCTGCAAGCCTCGGATTGTGCTGAGTCATCCAAGAAATAAATATTTTAGATTTATAATCGGCAATCGTAAAATATGACAGCACGCAATTTGTAATTTTGTTTAAGATGGGATATCTTTTCGGATATTTTTGGGCATCGATTTTTTTCCTTGTGATACAAATAATCAGAACAATCTTGAAACAAATTATAGGAGTTAGTTTTCAGAAATTCAAGATTTAATTTTTGGATAATATGGGTAATGGAGACTTAAAAGATAATATTTGAAGCCAGCATCGATTGATCGCTTTTAATTTTGTCACATTTCCAGGCATACCATTCTCGATTAGAAGTAGCAAACATAGATGACTATATTCTGTCTACAAATATTCTGCTCTAAAATACATCTACAAAGAAAATATAAAATTACAGAAACCTCAACAACTATTTCCAAAAAAAGCTTTTGAATCAACATAATAGGTTGAAATTAATAGCATCTCTAACAAACAGGCCAGCCTATTTCGCGGGAAACTTGTTATATCAGGAGAGTGGGCGTATAGGGCGGGGAACCGTCCTAGGGCGGGCACTTATCACTGACCCACTTATAGCCGCTTATTGCCCCTTATTGCCTTTATAGCCACTCATTCAAACAAGCAGATGATGCAAGCTATTCTTATAATTAATTTCAGTAGGCGTGGTTCCGAAGCAGCTGAACATTTTTAATCAGAATTGTTTAAGTAGGTTCGCTTAAAGAGGTTTGCTTCGTAAGCAATATAGTCTTTTAGCTTCTAAATTGATATTGAATTTGATACGGATCGAATATTTTAATAGAGTTTATTTTTAATCGGGATGATTGTAAAAAGTGGTTGAAGAAATAAATTGATGTTGCATAGCACTTAAAATTAATCTATATGCATTTTTTTCACGTCTATTTTGTTTTGATGAGTATCAAGATGTAGAATAATCAGAACTCCTTTTACTTCTTGTCTTCTGTCTTACTGCTTGATATCAATTTCTATTGCCTTTTTGTTGAGAAAGAAATCTATCATGGCATGATCCTTCTAATGCTCCATGCTAACAGAAACTCACATAAAACCCAAGCAAACCTACCATAACAGTACAGTCAACATAAATATTTGCAATCACTTATCATACAGATTAACAGAGTCCCAGAAAGGTCTCCATTGACCCAATTAAAGTTCCGCAAATATTTAAATCACTAAACCTTTAATACCTATTACAAAAATTACTCCAAGCATCCTCAAGACATCGTCTAAATATTGAAATAGTATTAAAAGCATTATTTTCATACAATATGATCGGAACAAAATAGAAATCTCCACACAATGCAACCGTATTTACCGTAACTCATATTATAAATGTGTAAAACCATTTAAATAGCAAAGTATCAATAGATGAATGTTTCTTTGTATGGTGAACCAACTTGGCCGTGATATACACGCACATTTTATTTGAAGCTTGTATTGAAATTTTCTTAGAAAACCTACGCCATGATACTAAACCTTAAATCCAACACGCAAAGCTGAAATTGCCGTAAACATGTCCAAGAATCAAATAAACAGTCATCATATAAAATTGAACTTTAACTACTAAGTGATAAAATCCAGAATCGAAAAGCAGCTCAAGTTCAAATTTACTTTTATTGGAAGGCTTTCTGAGGCAGCTAAAGGTATACGTATTGTCGATAATCACTGAAGCAAACACTTGTTATTTTAAGAGATCATCCACCCTTAAAGCTTTTCCTTTGAGTTTGTTAACAAAGAGGTGTATAATGTATTATTTATAGGACACAGTCGGTAGGCACACTCGGCCCATGAATGTTGTATTGTAAGAGGTTCGAGCCTCGACATTGCTAAATTGTACGTCCAATGTATCATCAATCAGGGGGTTTTATTTATTGACAATTGATCTACAATATTGTTGGGGATGTTATTAGTTAGGTTTAGTCATTCTTGAGTAGAAAGGACTGCGATTTGTGATGGTTTCTTTACATGATTTTACAGTATCCGTACATATTGGCTCAGTAACTTTATCATGAACTAATACGTACTAAACTTTAGCGGCTACAAACCAAGCAAACTTAAAGGAAATTATGGTAAAATATCCTTTTATTATACAATATTAAGCGCTTTAAAATTGGCTATTATTATATTGCATTTTTGATTCATAACAGATGACACTTCAAAATCAAACTGCCTTTAAATGCCAAAACTGTTTTTCTACCCAACATCAATTTCGTTGAGCGACAAAAAACCTCGTCGCCATTATAAAAATATTAATATACAGCAACTTTTTGGACCTTCTATTTGTTATTTATTAATGTCGCTTTCACGACGCGTATAAAAAAGTTTGAACCAAAAAATGAGTCACAATGCAGGCACTAATCTGTTTGAATCACGAACGGAGCATGTCAAACCGAAAAGGGTCCAATTCTAAAACTTAGTAACCATTAAATAAATTCAGTGTACATAAAAAGTCGAGAGAAAAAATTGTCCGTAGGCAAACCACTTTTAAATATTTGTGCGCATATGGCTTCCGGTTATTTGGAGTGGGTTATGCTAAAAAATGCATTAGACCCCCTGGTTTTTGTATCCCAAGTTGGATTGAATGTCCTATGATGTATTGGCCTTTTGAATTGTTCGGGCGAGTGGGACGGCCATTAGGTTCGGTCCGAAATTCTGAATAGTGCTGTAATCCAGATATATGACTGTCCTCGAAATTACAAGGATTTTTATTTTGTAAAAAGGAGATTGAAAATATGTGTGACAAATGGCTTACGCGTTTTATACGTTTCGCTTTTTAAGAGCCATGCCTAAACTATAAAGTTATATTAGGATTATCTGTGTCGTGGGTATACGAAGAGGAATGAAATATTTTTAGGGAGGATAAAATTGGGAGATTGTTAGATTTTGATTCAATGATTAAAAAAAAACATCTCTTATGAAAAGTGTGGCAAAGTAAAATAACACCTATATCTTGTAGTTTTTATTGGAGATCTAACTTAGTGCAGGGAAGTAACAGTAAACACATTAAAGCTATATTTTATTTATTTGCAAATGACCTGTAAAATAATATAGCTACCTGAACATAAGGTCAAACCAAGAATACCGCTAAGCTCAATATATGCTAAAACACAATATTATCTGAACAAGCTTATCAGCGTTAGAGGTAGCTTCGCCACAGCCGTGTGAAATACCGTGCGCCCACTCTAATAGACCACTGCAGTTCGTAACACGGTGAAAATTGTTACGTAGTACTGCCAAAATACATAGTAGTTCTGTACATAACGTTAATATGATAATATTTTATACCAGTATATTATGTAGAGAAACTATAATAGAGAATGCTATTTTTTGCGAAATGTTCGGCCTTCGATATTCTATCCATCGGTTTTATTTCCACTGGTTAATGTAATGAAGACATTATCGTCTTGATTTTTTATTTCAATCTAAACGAATTAAATTTTATTTCTGCCACCACTATTAATTCCACCTTGTTATACAAACAAAGTTTTAATTATGCAAACGATCTCACTCCAACTGCTAAACAAGCTAAAACTAAGAAAAAGATTAAATCATTACAACTTTCTTCATAAATATTCATAAAGGCGATTCTAATGAGTATTCTCTTGACCTGTCGTGTTGAACTATCGTCGCACGCGCAACTTACACGAGATAATCATCGTAACAGCTACCTGCTACGTGACACAGTATTTAGATGCTATCTCACATCTGATAAAGTTCACAGAATGCGTTATAAATGTATGAGGAAAAAGTAAATTGCCTATAAGTTAATTCTGCTTAAAATTATGAGAAAATTGCAGAGGAAGGAAACCGCGCGCTTGAAGTTTATCCTCATTTAATTATCAATTAATTAAGATAAGGATAGGTATTGCCGGTTCTTCAAAGAGAGTATTCAATATTAAATTAATTTATTTTTCTCAAGGTATATAATTATGTTCTTTCCATGGATATCAAATTACTTTTTCGAGAGACCTATGCTGTATCGCTTTCATGATATCTACATAATTAATTCTACACTACAGTCGGCACGATCCTTGCCTGCCTCTTTTCAATGATCGTTAAACGAATGCCAAGTTACAAGGAACTACAGATACTTAAATTAAAAAAAAACACAGTTCTAATACTCAACGAGCCAACAAAGAGGTTGGCAGCGGAACTTGAAAGCGCTTTCAGTCTATTGAGAACTCAAGGCATGAAACAGAAACAAGCCCATTCACAATCACGTAGGAACGCGTCAAAGGATACGAGGACCATGGAAGCCCATTCAACAACCGTAAAATGGGTGCTTCTATCCCACATAACACCGTACCACGTTATAATATAATTCCGCAAACCGACAAAGGGGTTTGAAGCTGTAAAAACAATCTCTGAATCCCCCGAACTTAATCCTTCTCAAAATGTACCGACGCTAAAAGTATTTCCAAAACAGTAGAAAATCCCTTTCGGTACTAATTTGCCGCTTGAGCTACTCCGTTCTTATTTTAAAAACATTCCTTTTTTGAACGATTTTTTTTTATTTCCTTTTCGTATTGTTGGCGAAAAATATGGCGGTAAATCGTTTAGTGTTGTTTTTTATCCATTTGTGCTGTAATGCCTTTGATAAGGTAAATATTGTACAATGAGAATCACAATATTATTGATACGGTACGAGTAAAAAATATGTAGACTATTTTTAAGGTATATAAATCGATAAGAATTTTATTCACGTGATGGTCTTCTGGGCCCTGATTCACTTTCTTAAACTTAAGTAACAACCAATTGTCACTACAATGAAACCCAATTACAACTCTAATACGATTGAAGCGTTATTGGTTATTCTGTTAACACTTTAATGTAAACACAAATTGAAGAACAATCTACTCGTAATGTACTGTCAGATAACAGATGACAGACCAATGGCATGTCATTAGAAAACGATTGGTCTTTTATTAGTAACAGAATAACCGATAAGGCTGAAACTTCTATTGCCATACAATTTTCATTGAATTTTCATACGAGTGACACACAATTGTAGTTAAGGAATCACCGCCCTGCTTTTGCAGACTAGAGATAGGATCTTTACCGAAGATTCATATGAGTAATATTGAAATCCAACCTTCAGTACCAAAAAAAAAATGCTCAGTACCGCTGATGCCGCCATTTTTTTCAGCCAGTATCCTCATATTTCCTACTTAAGTTCCTAACAAGGAGCACAGTTATCCGCCCCCAAAGTTTTTATCGACGCAATATTTATTGCGGAACCGTTCAGAAATTCCAAAAACATTGTTCCGTATACCCGTAACTTTAGATAGGACCTGAATCCGGCGAGTACAATCAGCCACGCCCACAAGTGCACTATTATTGTAGTATTATTGTATATTGTGCTTCAGTATGGAAGGTATTTCGCATCTGTTCGCACAATGGTCTTCCTGTTCGGATTACTAGATCGGTATCTTAGCCTTAGGCTACGGTGCCTTTATACAATTTACTTTATCGGACCGTCAGTTCGCAAGTGTGATTTGATTGATGATGTTCCGCTACTGACATTATTGTTGTGATGTACTATTGGGAGTTTGAAATTAGTTCTGAATATTTTTTGAAGTTACAGTAGAAATTAATAGTTTTCTATTAAGTAGCAGAAGGAAAGACAATTCAATTCACAATTTGACACAACATTTGACAATTTTAACTAGCTCATCTCAACGTTGACTTAGTTATAATTTGCTGGCTGCAGAAAAAAATCATCCGTTCCTATACAATTTAAAATCAAGCAATTTTACCCAATGTGACAGCTTCACAATTATCAAAAATAGTTCATCATAACAGCTTAATAGCACCCATCTATCAAAATTCCAATTTCAAAACAAAATTACTAATTATCGAAAAATTAAAAGCGCAAAAGGTATTCTCTCGGAATTTTGCCAGTTCCTCCAAGACCGACCACCCCGATTCGTTCCGCACTCGAAATAGATCCTGCCAAGAACTTCACAGCCTAATTATGAAAAATAAGACATAGTTTACAATTCTCGAGCCTTTAGTTAACACGTGCTCTCGTTTTTTTTTCACACGAAATTCCTTTAAAAATTAATTTCGGACGAAATAGTCGCGCAAAAAATACTAATTGCTTTTTGTATCTGCGTAGGTTTTTATGTCTGTCTGTATGTCTCGCAAATGTGGGCTTTGTCAGTGAAAAGTGTCAAATTACGTGGCACGAGATGGGAGATACACGACAGGGTTGGCAGGCAAAGCTTGACGATTTTGTTTTTCGACAAGCTGCTCATTAGTAACGGGACTTAAAATAAGAAAAGTATTGTTGCAAAGGAAAATTAACGCTTTTAGATTAAAAATTGAAAATTTTATTAATTCCCTAAATATGTTACCAATACGATGATCCGCTCAATAGTCGAACTAAATTCTAAAATATTAAAAACATAAACAACCTATTCCAATGCAGCTTAAAAGAACCTGAAGCCTAACAATAAATTCACCTATAATATTTTAACAAACTAAACCCATTAATTTATTAATATTAACGATATAATTAAATTACATTTATTTAACAACCCTGCATCCCTAAACTGGCATCGCGCTTTTTGCGCGCATCCATTTTAGTTTTTCGTAAAGATTTTGCTGCAGATAATAATTTCTTGTCCCTTCTGAAACGTGACAACCACCAGCTTACACTCAAACGAAATTGCGCTATATTTTCATGTCCTGAAAGTTGAAATTAGAATGTAGTGCTGTGGCAGTTATGTGACGTTGTTTTTGCAAGGTAGTCACGATGCAATAGTCAGCTAAACGGAAAGGAGCGGTAGATAAAACGGCGACAAGTTGGAGAAATATTTTGGAAATATTTGTAAGTGAATCCGGGGGACCGCCCGGGGGCGGGTAGGGACGCACCACATACCGGAATTCATCCGCTGAATATGATGAACTTGAAACCACTTTTTTGGATGGCGAGAAAAAATGTTGTGCTATTTTAAATTGGTGGAATAAGTAACTCCTAAAATGTAATTGATTTCATTTAGGGGCATTGATTTCATTTAGGGGCATTGATTTCATTTATGTAAAAGTTCACAGACAACATGATCGTCAGTTTACGTGAAAATTCATAGTGAAGTTTAAGAAAACTGACGTCTATGTTATCGGTGAACTTGGACCTTANGAACAATCTACTCGTAATGTACTGTCAGATAACAGATGACAGACCAATGGCATGTCATTAGAAAACGATTGGTCTTTTATTAGTAACAGAATAACCGATAAGGCTGAAACTTCTATTGCCATACAATTTTCATTGAATTTTCATACGAGTGACACACAATTGTAGTTAAGGAATCACCGCCCTGCTTTTGCAGACTAGAGATAGGATCTTTACCGAAGATTCATATGAGTAATATTGAAATCCAACCTTCAGTACCAAAAAAAAAATGCTCAGTACCGCTGATGCCGCCATTTTTTTCAGCCAGTATCCTCATATTTCCTACTTAAGTTCCTAACAAGGAGCACAGTTATCCGCCCCCAAAGTTTTTATCGACGCAATATTTATTGCGGAACCGTTCANTTTGCAGACTAGAGATAGGATCTTTACCGAAGATTCATATGAGTAATATTGAAATCCAACCTTCAGTACCAAAAAAAAAATGCTCAGTACCGCTGATGCCGCCATTTTTTTCAGCCAGTATCCTCATATTTCCTACTTAAGTTCCTAACAAGGAGCACAGTTATCCGCCCCCAAAGTTTTTATCGACGCAATATTTATTGCGGAACCGTTCAGAAATTCCAAAAACATTGTTCCGTATACCCGTAACTTTAGATAGGACCTGAATCCGGCGAGTACAATCAGCCACGCCCACAAGTGCACTATTATTGTAGTATTATTGTATATTGTGCTTCAGTATGGAAGGTATTTCGCATCTGTTCGCACAATGGTCTTCCTGTTCGGATTACTAGATCGGTATCTTAGCCTTAGGCTACGGTGCCTTTATACAATTTACTTTATCGGACCGTCAGTTCGCAAGTGTGATTTGATTGATGATGTTCCGCTACTGACATTATTGTTGTGATGTACTATTGGGAGTTTGAAATTAGTTCTGAATATTTTTTGAAGTTACAGTAGAAATTAATAGTTTTCTATTAAGTAGCAGAAGGAAAGACAATTCAATTCACAATTTGACACAACATTTGACAATTTTAACTAGCTCATCTCAACGTTGACTTAGTTATAATTTGCTGGCTGCAGAAAAAAATCATCCGTTCCTATACAATTTAAAATCAAGCAATTTTACCCAATGTGACAGCTTCACAATTATCAAAAATAGTTCATCATAACAGCTTAATAGCACCCATCTATCAAAATTCCAATTTCAAAACAAAATTACTAATTATCGAAAAATTAAAAGCGCAAAAGGTATTCTCTCGGAATTTTGCCAGTTCCTCCAAGACCGACCACCCCGATTCGTTCCGCACTCGAAATAGATCCTGCCAAGAACTTCACAGCCTAATTATGAAAAATAAGACATAGTTTACAATTCTCGAGCCTTTAGTTAACACGTGCTCTCGTTTTTTTTTCACACGAAATTCCTTTAAAAATTAATTTCGGACGAAATAGTCGCGCAAAAAATACTAATTGCTTTTTGTATCTGCGTAGGTTTTTATGTCTGTCTGTATGTCTCGCAAATGTGGGCTTTGTCAGTGAAAAGTGTCAAATTACGTGGCACGAGATGGGAGATACACGACAGGGTTGGCAGGCAAAGCTTGACGATTTTGTTTTTCGACAAGCTGCTCATTAGTAACGGGACTTAAAATAAGAAAAGTATTGTTGCAAAGGAAAATTAACGCTTTTAGATTAAAAATTGAAAATTTTATTAATTCCCTAAATATGTTACCAATACGATGATCCGCTCAATAGTCGAACTAAATTCTAAAATATTAAAAACATAAACAACCTATTCCAATGCAGCTTAAAAGAACCTGAAGCCTAACAATAAATTCACCTATAATATTTTAACAAACTAAACCCATTAATTTATTAATATTAACGATATAATTAAATTACATTTATTTAACAACCCTGCATCCCTAAACTGGCATCGCGCTTTTTGCGCGCATCCATTTTAGTTTTTCGTAAAGATTTTGCTGCAGATAATAATTTCTTGTCCCTTCTGAAACGTGACAACCACCAGCTTACACTCAAACGAAATTGCGCTATATTTTCATGTCCTGAAAGTTGAAATTAGAATGTAGTGCTGTGGCAGTTATGTGACGTTGTTTTTGCAAGGTAGTCACGATGCAATAGTCAGCTAAACGGAAAGGAGCGGTAGATAAAACGGCGACAAGTTGGAGAAATATTTTGGAAATATTTGTAAGTGAATCCGGGGGACCGCCCGGGGGCGGGTAGGGACGCACCACATACCGGAATTCATCCGCTGAATATGATGAACTTGAAACCACTTTTTTGGATGGCGAGAAAAAATGTTGTGCTATTTTAAATTGGTGGAATAAGTAACTCCTAAAATGTAATTGATTTCATTTAGGGGCATTGATTTCATTTAGGGGCATTGATTTCATTTATGTAAAAGTTCACAGACAACATGATCGTCAGTTTACGTGAAAATTCATAGTGAAGTTTAAGAAAACTGACGTCTATGTTATCGGTGAACTTGGACCTTAGTTGTTATTGGTTTGGTAATTTTGCTTGAGTAACGTTACTTTGAAAAATTTATTCCGATTGCGTATAAAAATCGTACGTTATCGTACATAAAATATAATAATATATTAAATAGCATTAGCAGCATAAAACTATGCTAATTAATAAGTTCATCGTTAAACTATAACTATGTCTAGATAAAAAAACAACAATAACTTATAACTACGTGATGTGAACGAGAGAAAACCAACCAACCATCGCATGACGTCTTAAACTTATAAGCAAATAATTACTACCACGCACATATAGCAACAAAAAAGTTCACAAAATTCTACAAAAAAGATATAAAACATTTTGCAACAAACCTTTTTGATTATTACATCTAAAACCTGGCAGCTTATAAAAGACATGTTATTCTTATTTCAAATTAATTCAGGCGTGAATTTTGCATTGGTCGTACAAAATAGGTTGGTATTCTTAAGGTTTACATTGAATTGGCAGTAAGCAGAATGTCTCATTGTAACATGACACCGAATAAAGATGGTGTCCGCGAGATAAGGAAGGATTTAGGACTGTACCGGCTGCGGCAGATTTACACCGCGTTTCTATAAACTATTATTTGCTTGAATTTAATGGTGGTGTTACATATTCTAGTAAATGGATGGACTATGTATTTGGAAGTACTGAGACTTGAACAATGAGGAATGTATCAAGAAGGAAAATACGGACAGATTTTTCTTCGCTTTTCTTAAATTTATCGGGCAACACAGAGTTTTTATTGCAATGAATATCACATTGCATAAGTACTACCATAGTAATATAATGTGAAAATTCACTCAAGAAAAACTGGTCTTTGAAATTCATCATTTTATATTCAGTCATCATATTCTATACCTAATTCCTATGCCTTCAACTTCCAGGATCACCTCTCTATCTATAAAAAAAACTATACATTAGGTATGTACAGTTTAATACATAGCTGTATAAAACTAAACGCGGACCTTCGCCCACACATTACCTCCACATATTTGCACAATGCAATAATCTCGTCACGGTACACTTGACACCAATAACGTCTCCATTCAGCCAGGATTACCACCTAGATGTTTATCAATATTTCTCTAACAAATATTTAGAGATACCTTCATAAGCCCATGTGTCGAACATCTTACGACAATGACATAATATTTGTATACCGGCCGTAATCTCCCGTATTGTGTAACAAAATTATAAAGAAAATTTTGCATGACGTTCCATTTTTGAAGTGTGCAAAAAATTAGATTCAAATATTGAGATTTTCATATCTTGAAGTGCATCTTGAAATTCGAAGAAAAATATTTGTATTATTAATAGTAATATATATTGAGGATTATGCTTCTGTGTTTCGTTCTCGAGATTAGATTAAAACACTTGTAGTCACACATACAATG
>NWSH02000556.1:4118079-4157984 GCA_002382865.2 Heliothis virescens
GCATCGCTTCTTACGACGCATTTGAACGAGGTTTGCTACTCTAGTATATATTTACTCTATGGAAAAGGTGCAATTCCTTTTTTGTTTGCGTTTTTATATCTGCCTTTAGTAGTGGCCATGCAACGCGAATGGATTTTGAAATTAGAACCCGTATGTTTAGATGTATTAAATTGGGAATACCTTTGAAAAAAATAAGCATCTTAAGATTGATTAGGAGCTACTTTTGCGCAATGACAACGACGTTAGCGATTTTTTCTGTTTTCATCACAAATATGTGTGTTATGTTAAAAACACTCTACTTCTTTGGAAACCTACATTTGTCCCTAAAAGTAGACAAGTCCTAATTTTTCAAAAGTGCACTTCATGTCACATTTTCTTAAGATATTCAGAAATAGTCTTTCACTATCATCATTCGATAATTCTCTAAAACCGCTGATAATTATCTTAAAACGCATTCACGCTTAAACCAACATACGCGTGTCCATGGCCAAAACAAAAAAGTATCCAATAAGATTCCCAAGCTGTATGACGTCAATCAATTCACTTTTCAAACGAGTCCACACTTAACCCTAGAAATGGCGCGCATCTGCCACCACAATAGCGTACCCCCACATTATGCCAGCACGTATTTTTTCTTGACCTCGATCGGCCTTTATGCCCAAGGGGCGAACCGTGGGAACGATCTTGCACAATCCCTTTCCTTGGCCATATGCGACAGAAAAAAGTGCAATTATTTATTCCCCCTCGAAGAAAAGGGGAGTTGTGAGAACGTGACCTAACAATGCGCTTCCTGGCTTACGATACATTCTGTTCATAAAAAGGACATGTAATTCTAGTTCTTAATGCGTAACACAAACGTGCCAAGTTGCGATAACACACGTACACATTTTGATGTTTTACAAATAGTCTCAAATAGTTAGTTTGGATACATTTTTTGACCGAATATCTACTCTATATCCTTAAAGATTCAGATTAATTTTCGCTGTAGAAAATGTATTCTTACGATGTTTTCTCTGTAATTTATGGATGGTTTCTTCAGTATAGAGTAATGTAAGCTGTGTGTACACTGAATAGCATTACGCGTGACCTTTAGATAGTCGATTGTATGAAAATGATAATCGATCTCGCTCCGTTAGTTGTTCGATTCTTTTGTGATTTTCTCGCGCACACGCGTAGGAAGCGTATTGTTATGTTATTTTCTCATCGGCTGAATGTGTTTTTTTCAATTAGTGTATGTTAAATTATTGAGAAGATGTTAAATCATGGAGAAGGGAGTTCGTGCGTTAATTAAAGTGTGATTGTGGTACAGATAGCCGCGTGTAGGTACACGTAGATAAGGTACCGTATTGTGAGTGCGGTGTAAGGTGACGCTATCGTACTCGCTATTAGTACAGTATAGTAATGAGTACTACCAGCTACTTATAAGGTAGGACGCGAACCGTTGGCTAATCTTAACAAATGGGATGTCTCCTATTACGTTCTAGAATTTATCTGATAATCTCTAAAAGGTTTAGTACTGAGAATAAATAGTTATATTGCGATAATACGCACTTAGTAACACATAATATTGCAAAAAGACAAGCGTAGATAATTACTACTGACGCATAGCAGAAACTAACTAGTTTAGCAATCAAGTCTACTACAAACAAAAATAAGTAAAAAACCAAAAGACATATTAGGCATACAAATACAAACACAATGATATTCATGACGCATACCAAAATATATTAAAAAAAACATACCGGAGAACAATGAAGCATCAAATTAACTTTGCATTGCTTCCGCTGATAGCGGCGCCTGCGACGCACGCACCACGAGGTCGTATCATACAAAAGACATATTTGCATGTATATCGAAAACACGTCATTTATTTACGGAAATAACTTCTTCAGCAAAAAAGTATACGCCTACAGCTTACACTTCTCAACAGTTACTGAAAAATATTATTGGAAAAAGCTGACAATATTTTGATCTCGGGTTGTCAAGGATTTTATGTTAGCAAACTTTACTGACGTAAGGTGTTATTCGCCAATAAAGTAGAATTAATGTGATACATTCAAATCTTTGCATATTTAGAAGGACCTCATAACTTTACAGTTCCTCGAAGAAAGTTTCTACAATTTACATGCAAATAAGTTAAAGCATCTTACATAAATGTCTAGAATGCACTTTAATACATCCGTGTGTGAATTAACTTAATGATATTCCATGAAATAGCTGGCAAGTGTTGCAGTATTCATGACGTACGCGCCGGAGTCGCACGCGCAGCGCTGAGGTCAAACAGCACGAGCGCGCTATGTATGCACAGATCTTTAAGATTGCTGTCTGTTTTACATAATTATGAGTATTTATCGATATTAAATCGATTACTGTTTTAATATGATCGTTAATGGAATACCATATTTATGAGCTGGTCCAGTTTCTTAGTCTAATACCCTAGATTCGATTTTGTGTCAGTGGTTATCTGCTTCACTTGACATTTAGCTAATAATATTTACATACGAATATGATGACGACAGTTTCTCTCTTTAGTGTCTACACGAATCTTTATATCAGTTCTAAAATGAAGGGCCGAAGGATTGGAGAAGGCTGTCGACTTAAAACATTCAAGTCTAGCTCAACGGTCACGCTCTAGGCACGATTTAAAAACCATAATAAAATCCTGAACTTAACCCACCTCTGCCATATCACCCCTCCATAATTTGCCATAAAAGAGCTATGACAGCACTAGAAGGCAAGTTTGCTGTTTACGGCAACATAGTGTCATGCGCGGCGCCCGCGTCCGACACGCGCGGTCGCGGGGTCGCCCAGTCGCACGCGAACAATGTCACGAGTGGCGACCACGTGACCCGCGCACTGCAAGGGTTAACTTTTAGAAACGTATAATGTAGCTTAGTACTGTGGTAGAAAAGTCGAGTTGATCTTGTTGACATTTCGAGGATGAATTGAAAACAAAATCGCATCGAGAACTGAAGAGTAACCTTTAAAATACGGTATTCATTTAAGAATTCGTTTGGTCCTTAATTGACATAATTATTAAAATTCATTAGGTTTTATATATTCATTTTTTTTCTTAATAATACTTTATCAACGGTTGTTATTGGACAGGTTTTATGAATTCAAAATGTTTCTAACGTTTTTATATATTTTTTTTATTACGTGTTATGTTATTTTAACAATCGTATTATTATTCATGTAACAGTCTACAATTTAGAAACAAACTGGTTTCCGTATAACAATAGAAATAGTTTTAGAGGAAGTTATAAATCGCCCGTATATTCTGGTTACATAAATCACCAAATAGAGATAAGTAAATTGAATCTAATCTCGAAGCAATCTATCGGTCCGTTTTCATTTGTATCAAGGACTGACTACTATGGAATATTCTAGAAATAACAATGCAAAAAGTAAAGATCCAACGTTTCCTTTGTACAAAAGACATCAAGTATAAAAACAGCCGTCAGTTAAAGCTACCAGTGTCTCTGGTAATGGCCTTCCGCGTTTAAAAGCGGGTCTTGTTAAACCTGCCAATTTGTTTAAGGAAGCCGCGGTCAGTTGGAACTAACAGCACAAGAAATGTTCCCATAAATGGAGAAACTGGTGCTCTCAGATAAGCACGCCAACAAAACACGAGAAAGTTGGGAACAACGACATTCTAACACTGGACTACATAAGCCAACAACGATTGCCTGACTACGTATACACGGCTACTAGGATTTCTCCTCCGCCCACACTTGACAAGCCTCTAAAGCACAATCACGACGATTAATTATTGTTTGAAATGTTGACAGGTAGCCCGATAATCTAGACTAGGACACGGCTCCCGGTTGCGCAACCTGATAACCTTTCTGTGCGTTCTGATCACTTGATTGCATATAGTTGGCGATCTCATATCCTTTCACTTGCATGCGTGTCTGATAAGCTGTCCAATCAACCGCTTGAAGAATTGATCATCTAATTTTATTTTGGTTTCATTAATATAACATGCCTACGCTCAGTGCTATCACTTTTTCGCTTAAAAGTCAGTTTAGCCCAATGAACTTTCAGTGAAAGACCTGGCATTTTCTCCACTTTCATTGCTTTAAAATCTTCAAATAGCATTTTGCAATTGGAACGTGCTGTGCGGGCACTTTATTTCATTGGCACGAGTGTCCGGAGTCGAATCACGCGCAGCGGGCGGGAGGCGCGCGGGGGGCGCGTCTGGCTCGAGCCCGACCGTGGGAACGATCTGCCTTTAACGTGTCGCACGTGCTCGAGACGCTACTACCGCGCCGCGAGATGGAACGAGACGCACAGCGCGAAACCAGCTAACGAGAGAAGGACGCCGCAAGATTCTACATTCAAATGAAAGCAAAAAAAATAATACGACAATAAAATAACGAGAACCAACAATAATTTGTGAGCGTTCGAAATTCAAAGCGTGAAAGGGACAGAGGCGAGTATTATTTATTCGAAAGTAAGAACAAAATTGTAATGGAGACGTTGATTTATCTGCGAGGTGTTGCCGGCGAGACGCGTCGCTACTGTATTTAAGAGCCGTTTGTTATTTTGCAATTGCGGCCGACTCGAGAGCCATGATTACAATGAAATAAATTGGTGGCGAGTCGTTTATTAGCTGTCTGTTAGTGTGATAACTCGCGGCTATTTTAAAGCGGCCGTTACACAGAATTATTGAATAATGACAGCTTTTTTGCTTGATTTAACATGACGTAAACAAGGAAGGCGGTAAAAAATACCTCCTTGGTCGACCTTTGGCACGCCATATGTTTAAGCATGTGGCGTGAATCTCGGCGCAAGGTATCGGCTAGCCGAGGTCGGGTTACAGGCCAAACGGCCACATTTGGCGGCCACACTGACTCTGGGGTTCGCCAAATGCTGCAAAAACCCAGTCATTGAGGTTCGACGTCCATTGAGCCGTGAAGCCGCTCCTGGAAATGCTGACCTTTCGAGATTTATGCATGACTAAAGAAAACATAGTTGACAGAAAGATTTAATGCCGCGTACCCATCAACATCTTCAGACCGCTATACACGGAAAATCATTACATATGTAATGCATTTAACTAGTTTCATCTACATAAAAAGAACCGCAAAAAATCTTGTACAAACTCAAGTTCTAACAAAGTAGCTAAGAACAAAACCACCCTCGAAGCAAACAAAGTATAAAGTGACGTAACATAAGAAGATGTTTTTGTTAAAATCACTGAAACACGAGCACCTCATCCGGTCCACCGCGATTTAATAGACTGACCTACCCGGTTGACAATCTCGTGCCATACAAAAACTGACCACAGCATCCCACACACGAAAGTACACCTTATACTGCAGAAGTTAGAAGTGAAATTACATTGACAGCTTGTTAGTGGAGGATTTTACCAAAGAAGGATGAGCAATTTTTATTGTTAATTCAACTATAGCATTCAATGGCTTGAACGTAACCAAATTGCGAACATCCGGGGTACCTATTGATGCACTGGCCATTCCACAATATATTATCATCTACTAGATGAGCATAACAAGAAAATTACATCGTCTTTTGTCGAGGAAGTGCGGAGTATTGAAGTAATATGATATTTTTGTATTGTTGTGATTCTTCTTGTTGAAGTTTATAATGCTGTCTTGTCTGCTGTAGGAAAAACAAGTACTTGCAAAAAATGCTGTGTTGTGGGTACATGAAGCATGCATTGCCGAAAAAAATATTGTATGAGTTTTCCAACATTGAAAAACATAGGTAAATCTTTTTTAAATAAAACCTACTTACCAAAATATTTTGTGCACAAAAGCCATAAAAGTAAAAAAATCTATATACTCAATCAATTTGTATCGTTAAATAATAGGCACTCGGAAACGGTTACCAATTTGAAATACATAAAGGTATTACATATACAAAAACCTTTAAACCTGTTTACAATATTAACCTTTATAAATCTCAGATTAATTTACATCGAATAGGTTTTTGCCAGAATCGATCCCTTGTCATAAAACTGACCACTGAGTACCTAACTATCAGTACATACATTTAACATCGAAAAAATGTTATGTAGAGCACCCACCAGTTTTGATAATAACCGCTCAGCGGGAAGCAAGTACAGTTACACACATGACTTCATTTAAAAATCCACTTTACCCAAGAACTGTACCATAAAATACCAAAAATGGTGGTTCATTTTTTTTCTCAAAGTATAATATCGTTTCATATAGCAATCACATTGTAATTATGTTGTAATGCAATCCCGGTGCATTACCGTTGCCTCCAAATTAAGTGATCATAATACTTAATCGTAAGAGGCTTTACTGCCGCGGGCCTAAAGGTTAATGTTATTAAAAAGTCGTTACTTCATCATAAAAATTTAAAATTTTACCGAACTTCGTATTTTTTGCTACGCTTAAAAAAATAAGCCTTTATTCTAAACAGGTTTGACAAGTACTTATAGATAGTGACGGGAAAATAACGAATTTTCTCAACGGCCGTTGAACATAACATCCGTGTTAGCTAAAAAAAAATATTCAACATTATTATTAATAAATAAATTAGCATACTAAAGTAACAAATCAAGGTAAGTACTTTAATTTGCATATCAAAACATCACCGTGTCTGTATCTAAATGTACGATAATTGCGTCGAAGTTATTAGCGTAACCCTACAATCGATTATCACGAAAATGAGGCTTCAACATTAGTTGCGCTCTGATATTGCGCTTTTTTTCACTGCTACGGTGCTACGCGCGCTACGCTGCTACGAAATCTATCCCTCGTGCCATCCTTGTCTCACGCAGTCGTAGGCGCAGTGACGCACGTGCAGTGCACGCGAGTCGTCGGTCTCGCTCACACCCGCACACTTCCTGCGCGCGCCTCCAGCCCGAGCTCGACTGTGGGAAAAGACGGCAGGTGTTATGCGGGATCGTGAACAACCACGCATTACCATTCACATTATTCAACAATAAATAATAATAATAAGAAGCCGTGGAACGAGTGGCGAGCACGCGCAACGTCCTCGCCGCGCCTTACATACTAATGGGTGACGTGTGCGCGTGTGTGCGTCGCGTCTTAGTGTGCGTGTCTTATGAGATGTTACTTGGTACATGGTAGTGGACTTATGTTTTTTATACGGACGCTTGATGTGGGCGGGCGCACGTCACGGATTTAACTTTGGATTAACTTTCGTTAATTGTTTTGGGATACGTTTTTTATGTTCCGACTAATTGATTTTTATTTGGACAACCATGTACATATCTTAGTACTGTTCGACGCCTTATTATGTATTTGTGCAATAAACATAATAAGTGCTAAATGACAGAGTAACATATTGGTGTTATAATATTATTAGATGTTATTCACTGATAACTTCATTTTATCCCCGATAATTTAATTTGTCTAGACACAATAAACGAATATAAGTCATCTGTGTAATCTACTACTATATACAGAACCGAACACAAATATTCAGGCCTGTAACTACAGTGAAAATTAAAGAAAATGATTTTCACGTTCAGTCTTCGAAAAAAAACATAATCCTGAAAAACTCAAATAACAGTACAAATCGATAAACATAATAGCAACCCATTCATTCACGAATGATCTACAATCTACATAATTGCATCGGAGCGGCGATCTGCGTCCGCGCATGTCCGCGTGAACGCCTCACTGTGCACTAGAGTGAACAGCGCCGTCCATTCATGCGTCGGCGCATAATACGCACGCTCACCTATTCGGTAACATCTTGATAGGTAAATTGCTCAATTAATGTACTTATAAGGTTTGAACGAATTAAAATGCGATCCAACCTTTTAATCATTCGAAGTCTGCAGTTATTTTATATCGGAATTTTTCAGTTTTGTTTTTTCTGGTAGTTTTAATGATATGGTTGTTGAATATTAATTTTCTTGAGCAATCAATCAATTTGGCAAGACGATCGTTGATCTAGTAATTTTTAATAAAAAGTACTATGAACAACATGAATTTCAAGGTTATTGAAAAGAAAAACTCCATATGGAAAACTTTCAATTGATAATTTATTGATGACAAGCTTCTGCCAGCGGCTTCGCCCGCTTCCTGAGGGAACTATTTCCCGTACCCGGATAAAAAGTCTGTGAGGAACACTCAGTGTCTATTCTACCTCTGTACCAAATTTCATCAAAATCGGCTTACTGGTTTAGGCGTGAAAGCGTAACAGACAGACAGAGTTACTTTCGCATTTATAATATTAGTAGGGATTTTTCCTAAAGAACATGGGACTTGATTATTTCAATATTGAGAAATAAGCCTCAGTGGTCGACGTTATCGGAAAAGATTTCTTATTTTGTTTTGCATTATTGTGTGTACATTAATTATATGTCAGAGATATAGGCTCATAAAGATAAGTTAATATGCTAAGCATGATATGATCATCGAGACACTGATAAAAATATATTATCAGTTAATTTTAGAACTGGATTATAATTTAAAAGCCTATTTCAATTTTCGTATCAGTCCCTAAGTATGGGTTTTATTCATAGAAAGCCATCAGTAGGTAATTACTGTAATTTATTATAATCCTTTTTAATCTCTTTTAGGCTCAAACAGAGCACATTTAAGTACAAGTATTCAATTAAAACATTAATCAATGTCTCTTCTAATTGATTTTTACCAGTTTTGTGACATTTAAAGTAATTAAATATTCAATTTTCATACAATCTGCTCTCATAAGTAATTAACGACAACGCGGAATAATTATTGCCTTTCAATATTTGGCAAAACCAACTTAATTTTATCACTTCAGAATTATTTTCACGTCTTTATGACAAGGACATAAGGTTTATTTTCAAATAAACTTGAGATAAATATACTAATGAAAATTATTATGAGAAAATTAAATTCCTGTTGATGAATTCCTTTCGATGTCGGTGCAGGCGCAGATCGTGACGAGAAATAAGACTGAGATCACACGATCAGTCATGCGTCGACAGTTTCACATAATTGAATATATAATTCGCTTGTATGAGACTGGACTTATTTAATAGCACGTTCCTCTAACTGTAAAGTACGTTATTGAATTTTAATAAATATTTATTATGTAGGAATGAAAATTTAATTTAATAATAATTAATGTTTTCACTTCCTATTTTTTGGTTAATTATTAAACTCTTCAGGATTCTAAATAAAAGTTCTAAAATAACCACAAAAAATTATAATCATTTTTAACTTATGCGAACAGCAAAGCATAGTACCATGGCTATCTTTATTAGGATGTTCGAAGTACAAGTAACCTAATTCCTACAATTAGCCAACATGTCTTTAGGATGTCCGGCTCCAATAAAAGGGCATTATAAGTACAATTGCAACAGTGTTATTCATAGTAGGAAATGATTCATACACCATGTTTGTGTCGCAGACGTATTATGTGAATTAATTTGTAAGTGGTACTTAAAACTCTAGACAAACTTCATGACTCATTGTTTTGCTAAAGAAGGAAATTGCAATTGCTTTACTGTGGTGGAAATAATTTTTAACCGACTTCCCAAAAAGGAGGGGGTTCTCAATCCGTATGTTTGTATGTTTTTGTAAATGTTTTTTTTAACCTGTTCCTGTCAGAAACTCTCTTAACTCTGCGATTGACACAAGACGGCTGTTTAATTATTGTTGATGAAAAGCCGAAGAACACAGGTATTTCGCAATAGCTCTTTCGCTTTTTGGTCTTTAGAATCAACAGTAGCAACAACCAACAAACAGCCCCAATCTTTCACAACACAGTAAAACCACACCTTAAGTGACATTTTAAAAAGTAATCGCAATAAGCTTGGCGACGAGCGTGTTGATGAATGACGGCCGTCCGATATCATCTGTTGATTACATCGCAATTAACGAGAAACGGTGAAAATAACGTTTCAATTTACGTTACGATTGCCTTAATGATTTGGACGCATAAATCATGTTATTTGGTCAGCTTCTTCAGGTGGAACGAAAAGCAATCATTGAGATGCATACACTACAGTAATATGTCTTAAGAATGAATTTAATTTTAAAACTAAATTAACAGTATTAAGAAAAAGTTTGAGTTTGTATAGTATTTAATCCGCTGCCAAAAAGAGTACTGAAAAATAAGTATTTTTTTTCCCTAGTGCTACATGATGATATACCATGATTATAAAACACAGGCCATAGAAATAAGTTGAGTAAAAAAAAAATCTAAAACATGAATATTTATAAAAATGTTAACGAACATAAAAGTCCTAACAAAATGAATGTACGCAAAGAAAATTACAGGACATAAACCATTGCATATTGTAATAAAATGTACCGTTACAACGCTTAGAACCTTGTCTTTATAACCTGCCATCGAGGGAATTATAAAATGTTATTAGCCGTACACTGAAATCATTTATATTCCTGTTATTAGCTTAGAACTTGATAATTGCATTCATTTTATCTGTATGTACGGCTGATGGCGCAATCGTGGAGCACCCAGTGTATATTGATCTACCTGTTTAATTAATTTGTATGTAAGACTGGCTCTGCTTGTAATGGTTTTACCATCTTTATGCGCTTGATCGTGTGTAGGTAGAATGTTATTAATTTTCAGGCAAATTAATTATAAATAAATGATATATCGACTACATTGAAAAGTGTGAATTACCTACAATGCTGGTAGTTCGAATTGTTGTTTTTTTTCACGGAGAAATTGATTTTCATCTACTTCGGCCACAAAGACTTACTTACATAAGAAAACCTCAGCAGCCAATCAACAAACAATCTTCAAACCGACCTTAAAATTTAATACACTCATACAAAAAGCGCACTATAATTTAATAGAACATGTTACAAAGGTGATATCCCATTAAATTAATAAAGTGCTACAAAAAACCTTCGGTGCGAGGCTTTATGTTACTTGGACAAAATAAATAACGTCATTAAATAGCTCATTAAGTTACCCGTTTCGTGTTACTATTAATTTTTCTATCCGCGAGAGGAAATGAGCGGAGCTAAGCAAGTAATCAAAGCGAATAGATTGTACGGTAATTATAGTTTCGCAAATATTACTCGTTATTAAGTTTTTATTATTAACTATTATTTATATAGATCAATTTTGAAGGCTGTTTTTTTATATTTCACGGGTAAGAGCACGCAGGACGGAAATATGAGGGTAAGAGTAATATTTTATTAAGACTAATCACAGACAAGTACGTATGCAAGGTTCTCGATATCTATACTGATATTCATGTAGGAATATTTTTTCATTTTACGGATTTTCCAAAGTTATCTCAAATCGGATGACGGAAATTATTATTTTCGTGGAAAAATAACTTCTCTGATAAAATTATTATTTTTATACCATCTTGTAAACTCTCGTTGAATCATGGCGCGTGAAAGAAAATATCGCGCGGCATTTAAATGCTCTCGTAATCTGGAAACTGTCACTTGTGTCAACTGTCTGCATGTTGCAAGCACTGGACTGATAACTACTTTGCGCAGGGAAAGGAAATTTCTCAAAATAGTTTAAATTACGGAATAAATATGCACATATTTGGACAACGGGTTTTTATTTTGCTGATGTAGCTCTGCCAAATACATTTACAGTTAGCTTCTGGGTTACTGATTCATCTTCGAAGTATATCTTTCAGTTAATAATTATTTAATATTATGAAATCATAGCAAGTCTTTTGATTTATCAAGGCAAAAAAATAACTAATTTAGAAGAAAATTTTGAAAATAATAAGTGCATCAGAGTCTACCTACATCTACATTATGATCATAGGTATGGGCTAATAATATGCAATAAACAAATGACAGACAGAGCAATTTTTATGATCATTTTATTCAACAAGTTGTTAGTCTGTCTGTGATAATCACAATCTCAAGATAAACATCGTGCCACCAAAATATTTACTGATATCACCTTATAAAGTATCAAATTATTTGTGTAAAAATAATGCATCATATTTATGAAAGGCAGTAAATGATTTAAAAAGATAACATGTCTAGACGTCTCTAATCATGCGGTTTTTCCTAATCGCAAATTGTTTTCGTCGACTAGTCGCCTGTCGTGTTTTTTTTCAGGAAAAACACTTCATGAAAACTCGGTCACTATTTCAAGTGCACCTGTAGACGTATGTACTAGGTATATTACTGCCAACATATATGTTATTATTTTTTGAAAACTGTATACTGTGTGTCAACGTAAAATTCGTAAATGAGATGCAGGATTTGAACTTGTTTATCAACTAACTAGCTATTTTTTTTGCTTCCAAACAGTGAATGAATTTTTTAAATAGTGTCTGTAGTTAGAAAAAAATTTTGCTCCTTATTATGTTAGTACATGTACAGAAGTATGGAAAATAAATACGACGAAACGAGAGTAATAAATATATCGACATTTTCAAAAAATAAGGCCAGTATTATCTATGAAAAACATTGAGACCTTCGTTAGATTTAGTACAAGTATTATGTGTTAGTAAATATGCTATTGTCATACATATGTTGCCACCTGTGTTTGCGGTGTTAAGGTCGCCCATGGATTGACCTTCTTGGTATGAATAATGTCTTCATTGATATTATTGAATACTAAATGTTTTATAGTTATAAGACAATTTAAAAATCCGTTTTTCAAAAGTTTTCATTTTAAAGTATTTAGGTATTAAATACTTTAAAATTATAATGTAGTAAACTAGAGAAATTCGATTAACATGCTTATCTAAAAATAATCTAATTAGGTACGCTAGTTTCATATATCATTCGGTAAATTTTTCCATTCACGATTTTTCAGCCACAAGTAGAAAATTACAACCAAAACTGTTCAGTAGTTTCATAAGTCATCGCGGACAGACAGACAGACGCGACAGACTTTGTTCTATAATATGAAGTTTACACAGAAGTACATGTAAGTATCCCGCTTAGCGGAGGTCGTAACGGAACCTATAGGCAAGACGTCTGGCGCCACTCAACACCCATAACAGCTATGAAATGCCTTCCAGCAAGTAATGTCGCAGGATCTTCCTTGTGTGAACATTTTCATACTTTTATCCTCAATACTGTATAGATCCTTTTTACTGGTTTAATTTCATATGGAAGGATTATCTGGATGACGTAGGTAGTTAGCAGGTAAATATTAAATAGTAAATTTTTCCAAGATATCGATAAAAAAATGCAATAAATCCTAAGTACTGACCATAATATCATGGACCTATATATACTTCTATAGTAAGATATCAAAACAAGATAAAAATACGCAAATAAAAAACAGCACAACATTTAATTTAATAATAAAGTGCAAAGAGTACAAATTAACAATAAAATAAATAACACATTAAAATGAGTCACTGACATTTAAACACAAATGTCACGAGCAATTTCTTTTTTTTACTTCTTTCATTTAAAAAAAGAACATGGTCATCATGGAAAAGTTTCAAATCATTCTAGAACTGAGTTCAAATGCATCGTACGTGTACC
Organism: Heliothis virescens; assembly: GCA_002382865.2. Lineage (NCBI taxonomy): Eukaryota > Metazoa > Arthropoda > Insecta > Lepidoptera > Noctuidae > Heliothis > Heliothis virescens. The sequence continues at coordinate 4,131,501 of NWSH02000556.1, forward strand.
TACATGCATCAGCATCGTATGACGTCAGAGCTAATGGCGACCGCAGCACGAGGCGGAAAACCAGACAACAAACAAAATACCTACTGCAAAGGTTAGAAGTACGTTATCCGAGAATGCCAACATTTGTTAGAAAAACCGCAAACTTCGAGTTATCGCGCCAGATCTTGAAAGGAGTTTGGTGAGACAAAATCTTGATGCAACGATGTGTGAACTTTGAGCTCCAGATTAACGGGTAAAAGACGTTTAAAAGTAGGTCTGTGCTAGGTGCATGATGCTTTAGAACTTCTTTTATCTACCTATTTTTTGGTTGTTTGTTTGTTTGAATGCGCTAATCTCAGGAACTACTGGTCCTATTTGAAAAATTATTTCAGTGTTAGATACCTCAGTATCGACGAAGACTATAAGCTACTTTTTATCCGGGTTCGCCGAGTACTTCCCACGGGACGCGGATGAAACCGCTGGCAGAAGCTAGTATTATTATATTTTGACTTACCAGAAGAACCTGGTTCTGTTTGAATTTACTGTTGGATAATAAAAGCTCTATAAGATTGTGTGGGTTCAAATTTTAAAGATTTAAATAAACAACTACTATAAAACCAACACTTATCGTATCCATGCACAGCCATAGCTTGAAGCCCGATTTATTAAAATCTTCCATCAAAACAAAATACTAAACTAAAAAAATCCATAAAACAATTCCATAGGATCACAAAGTCACAAAAAATCCCCAATACCGATATCAAACTATGACCGGTAGTCATTAAAACCGATAGGTGTTTGGCTAACCCGCGAGCGGTAGCGTAGTCGTGATTGCGGAGAACTAATACCGCATCGTAAATAAGTCAGTTGATACCGGTACAGATAATCATCGGAGATACGGGACTGAACGTCCTATTGTTTCAAGTGGTACGGTGGGAAATAGATTTTGGTCGTAATTGTTTCGAGGTGTAACGTGTTGTGTGTTGACCGCTAGAATTGGATGCAAATTGAAGTGTTGTTTTTAAACGAACCTTAATGTTAAAAAAGAAGTGAATATATGTAACTAAGTGTATGTTTGTGTACCTATGATAGTTATGCTATTTGATTATTATTTTTATCTTCCATTACATTTTGAGGCAAGAAACCTGTTATTTTTTGACTACTTATTCGTTTTTAGTAAGTAGTTGTAATTTTAAGGCAACACTGGTTTCTGAATGAAGAACTTATAAAGCATATCAATTACCTACATTTATTACCTACCCAGTCGTATACGCATCTCTGATCATTAACAAGACAATTGCACGGAAAACCAGTAAATAATTACCCGAGTATTGTAATAAGTTATGAACAATGTTACAAAATACAAACGCAATACTGGCTAATTAATTCCACTTTCAGTGCAATAGAACCGAAAACAAAGGCTGAATCTAGATAAGTATTACGTATAAGTGCTATACGTAAGTAGCTTAATGCTCAGTATTGTGTGAAATACTTTGACACTGGTTACTTCATAATTGACCTATTTTATGTAACCATATAAATTACCAGCTTCTGCCAGCGGTTTCACCCACATCCCGTGGGTGAATAACTCCGCGCACCTGGATAAAAAGTAACCTATAGCCTTGCTCGATAAATGGGCTATCTAACAGTGAAACAATTTTTCAAATCGGACCAGTAGTTCCTGAGATTAGCACGTTCAAACAAACAAACAAACTCTTCAGCGCGCGTTTAACGAAAAAGATTACAATTTGATCAAATGACTATTATCATGATAATGTTAAAGGATTAAAAAAATAAGGAAACAGGATGTAAAAATTCGTATTCCACTAATCCAATTTTGAGATCGGTAAATAAAATTCCAAGGTGGTGCAACATCAGTAGCTGTGTCAGATTTGAATAATCAGGTGTCTGCTTGTGACACCACTCACGACACACTCATGCGCAGTCCAACACGTACATTTGCACAGTCATCAAATACCTATTATTAAATTCAATTCCACAAACTCGTAATATTACAGAAGGTTCTCTCAGAAAAAAATCTCCACGACAAAGCATAAATTACCCATTTTAATGTTCGATTGTATTTAAAGGCCCGCTAAAAGCATCTAATATAAGGCACATTAACATCGTATCTGACCATTATGATTAACTATAAGAACCATAAAATTGCGGTGACACCACAAAGTGGCCGATTGTAAAGACCGAAAGAGTATTAAATAAAAATCGGCCGTAAAATTTAAACTAGACACTACAATAAAATATGACTTTTAAAAATCGTAAACATAATTTCCTTTTGAACAGGCTTTAGCGGCCTTTAGAGGCTCTCCAGCGGCTTCGTAAAACCTTTTCAAGTATTTTATTATTTCTAGCGCGTCCTTCATAATAATGAGCATTATTATCCTATAGTAGGGTTGTTTGTCGGCACCCGCGCGTGGGCCGTTTCGCGCACTTTACCCGAAAAGGGTGTTATATCTTTCCAAGAATTCGAGTAATGCCTCGTCACAGCGAAAACATAAAAGTGCCTTTTCATTGATATATTCACGTAACTCTGGACAGAACTATTATTTTACGGGGAATCGTACAACAAAGCTTCACGGAACAACAAATCCTTCTGTAGGGAGCAAGCCCACAACTGAAAAGTCGGAAATTATGCGCTCCCTTGAATTGTAATGCAAGCAATTATTGGTTTCCAATAAATCCGGTAGTCTGTTTCCATTCAGACCTATAGAATAAAAGTTAAGTTAATTTTACGCTTAAAATCAGTATGTTATTACTTTTGTATGATACACAATGAATATAAAAGAATTAGAGAAAGGAAAATACATCTCGAATTGTAGGAACGGTTCTCCTAATGCACCATTTCACATAGATCATACGCCCACCGGTTATCTGGACGCGTCACGTCGAGGGTCTCAAGAGGCGTTCCATATTCGGCATGTTATTAGCAGTCGCATTCAAGTGTCCTGTCTTCTAACACTTGACAGTTTTAATACAAAAGCCAGACATTTCACGTCGTTTGTTCCGACACTTCTCAAACTAATCTAGAGGGTGGTGAAAAAAAGTTGGCGCCGCTTTGTGTTATCTCTGCCCCCTGCGTGCAGTTACTGTCTCAAGTGTCCGTTCTTTTGTTTATTTGTAAAATGCACTTGCCTCTGTACCTGTTCGAAGAACCATTGTCGGGTTTTGTTTACTTCAGAGGAAATTAGCCACGAACACGTGTTAGTTAGTCTATTGTCTCGCTCGAGAGGCTTAGGAGCGCCGACAAGGATAATGCTACGAACGAACGTTTGAGGAAAGAAACATTTTATTGCCTACTATAATTTTATGGTTGGAGTACGGTTACCTACAATGAGGAATCTGTTTTGTTTCTAACATTTTATAGGGGCATTCTATATGTACAGTTAGATATAAAAGTATAAATGTGTTTACAACCTATCGCTTTTTATTGAGGCAATATTAAGNCAGTAAATAATTACCCGAGTATTGTAATAAGTTATGAACAATGTTACAAAATACAAACGCAATACTGGCTAATTAATTCCACTTTCAGTGCAATAGAACCGAAAACAAAGGCTGAATCTAGATAAGTATTACGTATAAGTGCTATACGTAAGTAGCTTAATGCTCAGTATTGTGTGAAATACTTTGACACTGGTTACTTCATAATTGACCTATTTTATGTAACCATATAAATTACCAGCTTCTGCCAGCGGTTTCACCCACATCCCGTGGGTGAATAACTCCGCGCACCTGGATAAAAAGTAACCTATAGCCTTGCTCGATAAATGGGCTATCTAACAGTGAAACAATTTTTCAAATCGGACCAGTAGTTCCTGAGATTAGCACGTTCAAACAAACAAACAAACTCTTCAGCGCGCGTTTAACGAAAAAGATTACAATTTGATCAAATGACTATTATCATGATAATGTTAAAGGATTAAAAAAATAAGGAAACAGGATGTAAAAATTCGTATTCCACTAATCCAATTTTGAGATCGGTAAATAAAATTCCAAGGTGGTGCAACATCAGTAGCTGTGTCAGATTTGAATAATCAGGTGTCTGCTTGTGACACCACTCACGACACACTCATGCGCAGTCCAACACGTACATTTGCACAGTCATCAAATACCTATTATTAAATTCAATTCCACAAACTCGTAATATTACAGAAGGTTCTCTCAGAAAAAAATCTCCACGACAAAGCATAAATTACCCATTTTAATGTTCGATTGTATTTAAAGGCCCGCTAAAAGCATCTAATATAAGGCACATTAACATCGTATCTGACCATTATGATTAACTATAAGAACCATAAAATTGCGGTGACACCACAAAGTGGCCGATTGTAAAGACCGAAAGAGTATTAAATAAAAATCGGCCGTAAAATTTAAACTAGACACTACAATAAAATATGACTTTTAAAAATCGTAAACATAATTTCCTTTTGAACAGGCTTTAGCGGCCTTTAGAGGCTCTCCAGCGGCTTCGTAAAACCTTTTCAAGTATTTTATTATTTCTAGCGCGTCCTTCATAATAATGAGCATTATTATCCTATAGTAGGGTTGTTTGTCGGCACCCGCGCGTGGGCCGTTTCGCGCACTTTACCCGAAAAGGGTGTTATATCTTTCCAAGAATTCGAGTAATGCCTCGTCACAGCGAAAACATAAAAGTGCCTTTTCATTGATATATTCACGTAACTCTGGACAGAACTATTATTTTACGGGGAATCGTACAACAAAGCTTCACGGAACAACAAATCCTTCTGTAGGGAGCAAGCCCACAACTGAAAAGTCGGAAATTATGCGCTCCCTTGAATTGTAATGCAAGCAATTATTGGTTTCCAATAAATCCGGTAGTCTGTTTCCATTCAGACCTATAGAATAAAAGTTAAGTTAATTTTACGCTTAAAATCAGTATGTTATTACTTTTGTATGATACACAATGAATATAAAAGAATTAGAGAAAGGAAAATACATCTCGAATTGTAGGAACGGTTCTCCTAATGCACCATTTCACATAGATCATACGCCCACCGGTTATCTGGACGCGTCACGTCGAGGGTCTCAAGAGGCGTTCCATATTCGGCATGTTATTAGCAGTCGCATTCAAGTGTCCTGTCTTCTAACACTTGACAGTTTTAATACAAAAGCCAGACATTTCACGTCGTTTGTTCCGACACTTCTCAAACTAATCTAGAGGGTGGTGAAAAAAAGTTGGCGCCGCTTTGTGTTATCTCTGCCCCCTGCGTGCAGTTACTGTCTCAAGTGTCCGTTCTTTTGTTTATTTGTAAAATGCACTTGCCTCTGTACCTGTTCGAAGAACCATTGTCGGGTTTTGTTTACTTCAGAGGAAATTAGCCACGAACACGTGTTAGTTAGTCTATTGTCTCGCTCGAGAGGCTTAGGAGCGCCGACAAGGATAATGCTACGAACGAACGTTTGAGGAAAGAAACATTTTATTGCCTACTATAATTTTATGGTTGGAGTACGGTTACCTACAATGAGGAATCTGTTTTGTTTCTAACATTTTATAGGGGCATTCTATATGTACAGTTAGATATAAAAGTATAAATGTGTTTACAACCTATCGCTTTTTATTGAGGCAATATTAAGTACAAAAGGTTTTCCCCAAATACAGTTTAACTTCGTCTAGTTTTACCAATTTGGGTCACTAAAAAATATTTGAGTGTTTATATTTCTGTTACAATCATTACCGTTACTCTAAATAGTTCCGCATTCGAATAGGTGCACATATTTGTCTAATGAAGTAAAAACGAGCCACCTAAAATACCCTGTCAGGCAGAACATTATATTAACAGCAACAATATTTGCTCCGCGGCTCCTGAGCGTTAATACCACACATCAACATCCACATCTGCAGCAATCATTATGAGCACTAAGCTTTTAAGCTGGCTGAGTGGCGTCTGAAAAAATCACGACTTATCGCTCTTGAAATGCAAAAAATGTCGTGCACATGTAACTCATTAGTTAGGGCCCCCGTGTCGGCTCAAATATTTGGCGATGGTTGCAAATCCCGGCGCCATAGCCACCGACAGAAGAATTCCTTTACGAACGCCGCCACCGTTTTCAAAGAACGGCAGCTAAAACAATATTTGTTGAGACGCCGCATGAACACAAATGACCGTTGGATTAGGTATCGAGATGGTGCTCATGCGCACAACACTGCCGAGCCGAATGTTTACCTTAAAACCGATTTTATGGTTACTTTTTATGTCAAGGTTTCTTAAGATTTGACTGTGCCTACTGTCTATTAGATGTAAACACTGACACAACAAAAGATAAAAAATATTCATTTTTTTATAAAATGTCTGAAATACCAATAGTTATAATACGTATCCGTGAATGATCATAATCATAACTTTAAAGATATGATACAAAAACGTTTTTTTTTGCGTTTGGCACGTTACTAATGACTGCATAAGTATATTGCACAACTTTGGTTAGATAATCTGAAAACGATTGAAAAACAATCGATTAATTATTGATAAAGCGATTACCTTATCGATGTTAATCAGTCGTTGTTACGTTCTGAAACGCACGGGGTCTTCGCGCTTATCTACCGGATTGTAGATTCAGACAGATTACTTTTATCTTCTTTTCGATGTTTTATAGAGGTAATTCCTGTTTTGAAGTCAGTCTTTACTAATTCTAATATTATGTACAACATACTGTTTGGCTTGCAATCTGCTCGATTTGTTTTCAATGCGATTTTAACATAATGAAGTTTTTCTCATCACTAGTCTAGTCATGTTTCTACTAACAGACCCCCGTTTGCATATGTACATATTTAGCAATTACTTATTAACTTTCCCCATTACCTGTAAACAGCGTACTTCAAACCTTATCATAAGAACTTCCGATACTCCAAATATGTAATTTACCTTTTCTAAAACAATTCATACTCGTGTATTCAAGTGCACTCGATTACATAAACAGGGAAATCCCTAATTATACTGAAGCACTTCAATGTCACACGTCATGTAACATGTGAGAAACAAAATTGCGCCAAAACAACTTACGTCATTAATGACGCTGCGAGTTACTAATCTTCTTCGTCACCATTAGAGTGAATGGCCCAGGTATGAAAGTAATTCTAGTGAAGCAGTGGTCATAAAGAAGGTGGCTTCGTCATAGGCTTTATGCAGAGGCTGCGGCAATTAAATCGCGTCATTCGATCACGAGTGATCTCGTCACCTCGGGAACCGGTTCTCGATTCTCGCGAATACAAACATCGGATTACTGAGACTAACACGTCAGGCTCCGGGTCTCAGTATTAAACCTGATTAGAATTTCGCAAACGACGGTGACGTCGTATGATACTCACATTTTATTCTGATGACGAATACAGGTTTTTTTTTATCGGATCCTTATCGATTAGAAAATCCGGAAGGAGTGTACGATGTCCGTATTTCATGGAAAAGCGTATCTACCTATACCTATTACCTATATAGATAATTTTACTCAGGAATGACTCATAATGGTAGGAATCTAGACCTTGAGAAGATTAATAAATCGTGTGATTTAATCGTCATTGACGAATTTGACATACTGATTATTTCTTGTCTCTAGAAATACTATACAAACATACAGTATTCGTATATTATTTACCTATACAGCAAGCGTACTACTGCTAGAAAAAACATAGTCTATTTTTCATTATGATGGAAATTTTCAATTCTGGAAAGAATACCTTTTTCTGGGTTATGCGCATTTGGTACACTTCGCAATTGGTACACCATGCTCAAATGGTACATTTCGCAATTGGTACACTTCTCAAATTGTACATTTCGCAAAAGGAGCACTTTTTAAGATGAGTGGAGATTTGGAAGGAATTGACTAAAAATGAGAAAATCTTTGGTTTGGGTGGACAAAATAATTTTAATTAAACTTTACATAATTGCTATAACATTCTTTTTTTTATTAATAAAGAAAAAGTCACTCGATAATAGTTAAAGTATAATTATGTAAAAAAAAATAGATTTACAGCATAAAGATGTCATGATAAAGACATGATTTTAACTACCCTCATTCAGTTTTATATTGTATACATATTGGGTTACCACTCTGCAATAAACAAGTAGGTAGGTACTTGAAAATTTTTATGTTTGTTTTGTATAGCATAATCACTTTGTTATTATTATAATTATTTTGCAGTAGGTAAAAAAGTTATCATGATTATGCAGTTTAGTTAAAATTGTATTGTTGGATGTATTTTAAGAAAATTACCTACACAAAACCAAAGATTTTTTTGCATTTTTAGTCAATTTTTCCTAACCTCCACTCATCTTAAAAAGTGCTCCTTTTGCGAAATGTACAATTTGAGAAGTGTACCATTTGCGAAATGTACCATTTGAGAAGTGTACCAATTGCGAAATGTACCATTTGAGCATGGTGTACCAATTGCGAAGTGTACCAAATGCGCATAACCCCTTTTTCTGCTGTGTCTGTAAGAAGGAAAATAATCAAATGTCATTTGTTGTTAATAAAATATATACTTGAAATTTATGCTTGCCAATATGCAATATTACGATGAAAAATAGTTATCTGTTTACTCTAACTCTCCTCCTACGGTTCTGCTGGAAGAGACCTTTTTAAATTTTATAATACTTATTCTTCTTTCATATATTTATTTTTAAATAAATGAAAACAATATATATAGTTATCCTCAAACTTAATAATAAAATAAGTAAAGCTTTATTTCATTAACAACGAAATCAAAAAACACCCGTTCGACACAGAATCAACGTTCGCCTCGTGACTGGAAAGTCCTCGCACCCAAATTGTTGTGACGAATTAGAAAACTATTCATTTAAATACAATGTAAACACGTTGATGCGCAAGAGACATAATTTTGTATCAAATGAGTGCGTTTAATGAGCTAACAATGTCATATTAGTCATGAAGTTAATTTATTCACTTTAACTTTTTTAATAAAACAAATGAAACACGATGACCATGCGCCGCAGAAAGCGCAAACGCAGAACCTAAATACAATATCGTTGACTCACAAAGTCTAAAGTACTTGCTACAGTTAAATAACGCAAAACAAGTAAAAAAACTGTGTAAGTAGGTGTTTCCTAGTGCGCGCGACACGTGCGACGAACCGTGTCATAAGTCATGCGCGTGCGTCACTGCTAGGGTTGTCACTTGTAAGGTCATTACGAGATGTGCGCAGACGCCTCTTGTTATGTCTAGTCATGTTTTGAGAGTAATTGCTGTTCACATGAGTGTAATGCCAGTTAATATCTAAACTATTCATTATTGTATGAAGTGTTTGAGAATGTTTTGAGTTTCACAATAGGCTGTATTATAGTTATTGAAAGATATGTTTCAATATTTTTGCATTAAGGTTATGATAATTGCATAGAAACAAAGGTCACTACCAAAAGACGTAACTTTTCATTTATTTACATGTATTTACAACATTCTAATAAAAAAAAGCTTAAACTGACAGCGACGGGGAGGAATTCTTTGACGCCTAAAGACCTAACCAATTACGTTTCAGAATTCAAATACATAATAAAATATTGGAACGTAAAATTTTATTTAAAATATCGGTTGATCCAAAAAAGTGAGATCAATCAATCAAATCTTCTCAAGATTTTGAAAGTTTTTCCTAATTCAAACTGTTAACTTAAATAAAAAGTATAGAGCCAATACTTTCAGAGCAGTGATCGTCAGCCCTAATTACTGCATAGGGCAGGGCGCGTGGCAAAGAACGCCCGGCGCGGCACGTACACTGCGACAACCGCACTACCACGCAACGCAATAAGCTGTTTACAGGATAAACCAAAACAAAACTATACAAGCGCCTACGTGACTATTTTCGCGTGTCCACGACCTAAATAATACAATATAGTTTGTATATATGTACAGTAAAACCAAATTATGTACCTTTATGCAATAAAAAAATCACATAAAAATAAAATGCACAGACGATAGCACATGAAGTTACCACAATCTGTAAAAATTCTGCAATAGATTTTCAACCTTATCACAATAGCGGAAGGTTAATATTCGATTGGTAAAGTGACAGATTCGTGTACGTTGACCTGCTGTTGTCTGTATGTATACTACTATATCTTACAATGCTAAACTTGGTATTTAGTTCGCATTTCACAAATAAACCAACAAAATGTTATATGTAAATAAGTTACGGGTATTTGTTTGTTAACAGAGAAAACCAATTCCGATGCGGTGTTGCTTTCGCTCGCTATCTTTACTAAATTCTAGATTAAAGGTAATTTAAATCAGTTTACTTTTCTCAGTTTTAGCTTGATAAACATGGTGATTAGGGGGATTCTTTTCTCGCTCGCCTTTCGTCCCATTATTGTGATTGATATAAATGTAAAGATAGTGTGCTATTACAGATAAAGTGATATAAAAATGCACAACTCTTGAATTTTAATACTCTATTTCACAGCCAATTTTATTGTATTTTTATATGAAAAATACAGGTCCAATATTTTTTGCAAATATAGCAGACTTATTTAGTTTTTTAGTAAACAGAGGAAATACATTTTTTTAAAGAAAAATTACCTTCAGAAAATAAACCCATCCATCTAATTAACTAGAACGGTCATTAAAACAAACTTTCCACACATTAGAGGCACGTGTTCAACAGCGTGTGATTCCGATCAATCATGCGCGTGCGCCGACAATGTGTACAACTTACAATGCAGCCTTATCAGTTCACCAAACAATGCTGCAGCACTGAGGTCATTCATATTTTCAATTTAACGTAGTTTGACGGCACGCGATCCGGTGACCTTGGGTATCGATTGTTACAACATTTAATCGATTGTATGTAATTTTACAAAAAAAAATTAACGTTGGGATGAAGAAATGTCTGGTCAGAAGGTTAGGGTAATAAAAAAATTGTTGTATGATCATTTCTTACATTGAAGTTATACTCGGAATTCATTACGATAATTGTCATTTATTGAAGACGATGTTAGAGTTATTTTGTTGTATTGAACTCAGTAATAATGTTACATCCACTACAGCCTAAAGCAGAAAAACTTTACCAACTGAAGAAGTATTTAAAAGATACAAATCTGAAAAGACCAATTCATTTCACTATCGAGGACATAATCCTAAGCAACACATTACGTTATCAAAATATATTGCCGGGCTACCCCAATAGTTGCTATGAGTCTAAAGTATAGCGACTATAAATATTGTATGAAAGACGAGGCGCGGGCTGCAACCGAGGAAAAACCTGCGTTTGCGCCAACAAGCATGTAGGCCTGACATTTAAATATACTCGATATGATGCAATCAACAACAATAAACTTATCGTGGCAGTTAATTAAGTTATAAGTATTTTTTGTTTGCTTTAAGAAGTTAAGATGTCAAAGGTGTGATAAGAAGGTTCTAGAATGAACAAAACAAAAGTACATTACAATACGACTAAAATAGACCATAATAATATGTCAATAATAATCCGCGTGTCTCTAAATAACCAGAGCATTATGCACACTCCTTATCAGATAGTTATATTTAACCAACCATAATTATCTCGAGGCAATTACACGCGCGTGCTTCCTAACAAACAATAAACAAAGAATTGTGGTATAAATAGGAAAATTCCTATTATTATAATCAAGTGCAAGATAATTGTGATACGAACATGACTCCAGCCATTAACCTGAATACATTATCTGTATGACAACATTGCAAATAGATATTTAACGACTTCGCCCATTAACGGTTATTAAGAAAAAGGAAAATTTAGCAAAAACGCTTTTTGGTCGTTAATTGTAAATATTCCTTTGACCTAAGTGTGGTAACAGGAAAAGAATAAAGACTTAGCCGTGTGTGTTAAAACGTGCCGCGGTTTTTAGCAGTAGGTTTAGTCATTAAGAATGATTTAAGACTGAATACTTATCCTTATGGATCCCGAAAGACTCCCTGATGATAAGAGGAAAATGTTCGTCACACAGAGTAACTTGATATTTATGATATTCATTTGGCCATTTTTTAAATTCCGCATTTAGCATGAATTCGTGCAAGTAAACATGACTACGGTGAAAAGGAATTACTTGGAAACATACCATCGCGATGATCAACTTAAATTCGAATAACATACAAATTGAATTCATTCGTCACAAATGAGGCATTTGACTTACAGTGCATCAACCCCGAAACCTATTCTCAAAGTAAAGGTCCTGTAATATGACTAAGACCCCAAGTTCACCGATAACATCAACGTGAATTTTCTTTAAGCAACTGTTTACTATGAATTTTCACATTCAATTTTCAAGTTAAACAGTTGTTTTAAGAAAGATGACGTTTATACTGTTGGTAAATTTGGGAATAAATATGTACAACTTTGACCACTATTTTAACAACCTGCATGTAGTCTACTATGCTGACTAGTCTGTTTGAGTATCACTCACACGAACCTAGGTCTCAGTGACGTCACACTGTATACATTTACAAAACCGCAAGGGTTAGGTAATGTAAACCGCTGCCAAAACCACACCGTTATCATCACGCGATATTATATTATGTTTATTTTTATACCCTTATATAAAGTTTTATATAACACCCGACGGGTTAAACGTCATTGAGAGTTACGTCTATATATTAACTAAACTATTTATATTATAGTAAAATCCCAACAACATTGTGGGTTAGATCTTTTTATAAATTTTAGTAATACGTAGGTTTAGGTAAGCATATGAGTCAGTTGAGATAGTAAAGTCGTGATAAATTAAGCGTTTTTCTTCGTCATGCATCATGACTTGGTCATTTTATAGTTAGACAGGTTGTATTTTAATAAAGTAGAGCTAAACTTTGTATTTTGAGAAGTCGAAGGTAGACTAATTAGAAATCACTAACTTTTATCCAAATTAATAAAGTAATGCAATCTGTATTAAACTGACTGAAAGAAACTCCCATCTCCCACTCCCACACAAGGTCTTTTGACAGTAATCACCATTCATTAAATAATATAATTATTCCATTATTTAAAATGACACATGATATAAGATGAGTGCGTCATCATATAGTGCTTGTTAATAAGTTTTATTACATAACACTTAGTCAATAAATACATGACACATACCGGTGATTTACAAACATATATATTATTATTTAAATTAATTTCCGGAGGTTTTCAAAGTGATCTAACCTTACGTTGACTCAGTCATTTACTACTTAAGTTGTACAGATGCCAACACATCAACTTACCACAATCTGTCAAATTCCTTCAATAGATTTTCAACCTTATCACAATAGTGGAAGGTAAATGTTCGATTGGCAAAATTTGACAGATTCGGGTAGATTACCTTGCTATCGTCTGTACTAGTGCATCTTTCTCGTGATTGTCACGACCTTGAAAAGAATTTTATGTATCAAAGGATTTACATAATAAATAGTACGTGAATCACTACTTTATGACTGTTGAGTTGTTGTACGTTGTTTGAATTATAAAGAAAACGCAAAAAAATATTGTGAAATAGGTTTAGTAGTAGAATTTTCTGTTCGTCATCTCTAGAATCTAGTTGAAGTATTTTATGATTACTCTTATTCATAACTAGCTTCTGCCAGCGATTTCACTCGCGTCCCGTGGGAACTACTTGGCGCACCCGGGTAAAAAGTCTAAATAGCCTTCCTCAATAAATGGGCTATCTAACACTGAAATAATTTTTCAAATCGGACTAGTAGTTCCTTAAATTACCGCGTTCAAACAAACAAACAAACAAACTCTTCAGCTTTATAATATTAGTATAGATAATATAATAATACTTGTCATAAAAACGCTTTATGTAAGAAAAAACACTTTTTGTACATAAGATCGAAATAAAATAGGAAATTCCCAAATAAGATTTTCTAAAGGAATTTACATTGACACAACAACAACAAACAACAAATTCAGATATTCTATCACCATTTAAGGAGCTGAGAACATTCACATAGTCATCAAATGTTCCGTAATTCATATTTGTATAGCCTTTTTATTTCCCAATTTAATACATAATGCGGTATCAAAGTGTCGATGCAATAAATGACATGCAATTACCTGCATCCGCCCGCCTACGCTTGTTCCTTAAGTTATTGAGTACGACAACCGATTTTGATGAAATCAAAGTGGATGTTACCTAATTGAAGTCAGGTTTTTTTATGTAAAAAAATGATGAAAGAGTACAAGGAAAATTTATTAAAAAAAACAATAACTGTAGTCTTTTATATGTGGAAAATCTATACTAATATTATAAAGCTGAAGAGTTTGTTTGTTTGTTTGTTTGAACGCGCTAATCTCAGGAACTACTAAACCGATTTGAAAAATTCTTTCAGTGTTAGATAGCCCATTTATCGAGGAACTTTTTATCCCGGGTGCGCGCAGTAGTTCCCACGGGAAAGCGGGTGAAACCGCTGGCGGAAGCTAGTATAATATAAAACAACTCTTTTGTAATTTTCTCCAATCAAAAACAATACCTCAGCTAACTTTTTTCAAGCAACTTAACCATTTATTTCGGCACTACTAAAACAAAACCTAATCCTAATAGCACAAAAAAATTAGCAAGTTCTCCCCTCTGTACCTTTCAAGTGCAGCTATCGGCTTTTTTTGTTCGTCGGCACCCTTGCACCCACCGCTAGTCGGGACGACAGGTAGCTCACGATTTGTATGCAACTATATTGTGCATAATTCTAAACAGGTTGATAACTCGGTGTAACTCATTATAATAACGTGTTTCTCATTATAGCATGTTTAGTTGGTGATAAATTAGTTCAGTTTAACCTGCTAGGTAATAGAGACTTGAGACATTGTTGTGTTAAAATAGGTACATGTTTTTCGTTTTTTGACTTAGTTTAAAAAATAAAGTAAAAGTATGACGAGTAGGTCCAAACTTTCCACGCTATAATGTAACTAGTAATTAATGTTTAATAATGGTCATACTTATCATATCTGTGAACTGTGAAGCGTGCCCCGACACAGTTCCTCAACGATTAGTACAAATTAACATTTTTCCGTCCGCCTCGCATTAACTAGTGGAATATTTCGATATTGATCATTAATGTCACAATGCAATGCTTTCTTAATATCTTTTGTAATACAATATTTGCTCACTAATGACCATAAATTGATCTAGTACTTAGGAATAGTTCTGGGAAAAAAATAAGTCGTTTGTCTAAAAAATAATCTTCAAAGGTTTCGCGACCTTAACTGATAACAACAAAAAACCCGCGCTCTTATAAAAAAATAGTCGGCCTCAATAATTGTTTAAATGATATGTTCAGAGACATGATGTAGTTTACAAAATATGCAAATGTCATAAGCTACACGTCGGAGCAATAAACATTTGGAGTGTTGCAGTGGGTGTAGTTCGGAGAAAGCACGCAGTCACGCGGCGCGATCGCCGATAATGAACGCGTGTCGATACCGGACGGTGGACAATATCTCATCGGCGTCAGGCGTAGGCCGCCGCCCACTCGCCTGCGCGCGCGCCGCTCTGACTAATGCCCACCTACGTCCCGCGGAGCCGCTACCGACCACCGCACCTCCGCATGCGCCATGGTGCGCCATGGCGCCACAGCACACGCACTCATACCAACACTCATTACACATCAACACCCGACACCCGTTTCAAAAGCTTCTTAATCTCCGACTCGCCATGTCATTACCCGAGATACTCTCATTTAGGGCGATGCAGCGTATCGCGACTGTAATTCTATCTGTCAATAATTATTATGGCGCATAATCCATGATTGATGAACGCCAACAGTAGCCGAGAGCCGATCAGAATATAATTGACGCCGGCATTGTATGCCTCCGGCGGCCGCCGCCTGATTGATCGCTTTACACTGGCATTACGTTGCGACACTACATGCATAAATCTGATCTTAATTAGACCCAGCTTTAATTAAATGTGTGCTGATGTAATGTCAGCTCTGTTTATGCAGCAATAACAGTATGATTAATTGCTGATGCAACTCTGCAGTTAGAGGTGACAAAATACTGTGCTACGCACTACTTGTAGCCATAGCTACGCGCTACGAAGTCCTCTAAGAGACGTATAAGTTCAAAAATATGCGAATATCGTTTTTAACAAATTTTTATAAAATATTTGATTTAGATGATCTTGAACAATCTTTGTATATTTAAAACATTGCACTGTATAGGTATGATTAGTTATATCTTCATAGGCAGCACTGTTGTTAATGGTGCCTATAGCTTATCCTGAACATTGTCTAAGCTTAGTCAGTAGCTGCTAGCATAGAATCCGTCCGCAACACCGGCAATTACCGGGGCCAGGCGTCGCGGCGTGCGCCCGCGCTGACGATTGTTTACGGCGCGCACGCGCGGCGCGGCGCGTGTCCCCCCGCGCCCCCCTCCCCGGCGGCAGCTGCTCCGCACAGGTGGCGCGTGTGGGAACTCGACGGCTCCGTGTGTTCCCACGATCGCGCGCCCTCCGCTCCCTATATAAGCCCCCGCCCGGCCGACGTACCGCATTCCGCGTTCAACGCTCAGCGCTAACGCACACTTCCACTCGCTACACACAAATGTCCAACATGTCTTACGAGATCGCGTATTCGCTCGCAGACGACGGCCCGCAGCCAGTCTCGCGTACTTATCAATATCGCAAAGTGATGAAGCCGATGCTTGAGCGCAAAAGACGCGCTCGCATCAACCGCTGCCTCGACGAACTCAAGGAGTTGATGGTCAGCGCTCTTCAGTCTGAAGGAGAAAATGTTGCAAAATTGGAAAAAGCTGATATTTTGGAATTGACCGTTCGCCACCTTCACAAGCTCCGCCGTCAGCGCCGCCTGTCGCTCAACCCTACTGTGGATGCTGACCGCTTCCGTGCTGGATTTACTCATGCTGCCAACGAAGTGTCCCGCTGCTTGGCCTCCATTCCTGGAGTGGACGTGAGGCTGGGCACCCAGCTCATGACCCACTTGGGACACAGACTCAACGACATGCAGCGCGCTGCGGCGTCGGCCGACACTCCTCCGGCCAGCCCGCCCAGCCCCGCGCTGTCCACCGCCTCCTCCACCTCGGGCTACGTGAGCCCGTCACCACCAGCCTCTCCCGTGCACATGCACACGACGCCGCTGGACTGCACCACCAGCTCGTTCGCCAAGAGCCCGGCCGTGTGGCGGCCGTGGTAAGCAGAGTGCCCGGAGCTGCGGACCCGGCTCCGCGGTCACATCTGTTCCAGCACCGTCGGAGTCGCACGCGCCCCTTGTGTCCGCTGACGTCCATAAGTTTAGTGAATCGTGTGGAGGATATATCAAGATAATTTAGATCTCACAATCAGTTAGCATAAGTTTAAATCGTAGATCGTAAGTCCAAACTTGAAAGCTTTAATAAAAATTAGGTTGTAAGTGTATTTGTGATATTAAAGAGTAAATATTATTGTATAAGAAATGTTGTGTCGAACATGATCCAGTTCGTATTGTTATATTTTTTATCGTTGCAAAGAATTCACAGAATTGTGAAAAAATACAAAAGAGTAAGTTAATAAAAAAATATTATCTACCTTATTTCTGAATTTTATTACACATTACCCTGAAAACCCTACTGGTCAAATGTAATGAATAATTACATGTTGATTAAGTGTTTATAAATAGATTCGAATGGAATCAGCCAAATTATAAATGTAACAACAAATCAGACAGTGATAAATATAAAGAGGTTAAGGGCACGACTCGGACCTCTGGCCCGCGCCGCAGCGCGTGCTCGGTAACTTTCCTGTTTACACGCGGGGGTTCAATCGGCACATCGCTGATACCCGCTATCAGTGCAGTCCGCCGCCGCTGGTGCTACCCGCCACACATGGCCGCGCACTTGTAAACAACCTGTCTATTAGGACCTCCGCTACATAATTGAGATGGATGTTCCAGAGCCGTAATTAAGAGGGAAAACATACACGGATACATAATATTTTTCTTCTGCATCGTCATTTAAGTACAGAGAAAACTGCGTCTGGTATCACACACCCGAGGCGAGGCTCATTATCCAGTGTTTTTATTCCTCATTCAATGTAGATATCGGCGAATACATTAAAACCCGGCTGCCGATCAAGGCGAAGTAGAAAATTTATTGAAAACAATTTACATTGACGCGTCACTGCCTGTCAACATTGTAGCTAATTAACGGAAAAATTATAAATATTGTTGAATATACGATGGTAAGTAGTAAAGTTATCAAGTTGTTTACGAAAGTCATAACTGACCGTTGAATGCTGTAAGCCTCATTATAATCATCTCATTACTATCATGACGCAAATTGATTGACTCGAGGTCCGAGCTAAACACAGCCCATAACAAAATTGTCTGTAGCGGCTACTGCGGTAGCAAGCATCAAAACGAGACTAGTAGCGCCATCTCTTATTGATCTACGGAAAGTTTGATTTTGTTGCTCTGGCGTCATCTGGCGTTAAGCTTCTAAACTAGATTAGCTTAAAGTTTTCGAGCACGAAAGCTTGAACTTGACTGCCCAGGTTGCCGTGTGAATATGTGGAAACCGAATAAGCGATCTCGACATGGCCCGGACTTCGAACTTGCGATCCGCTCGTAGCTTTAGCGTTTTTACTTTCTTAACAAGATGGCAGTTATTCTACAATATTAGTTTGTTTGTGAAATCTCACAAGTCCAATTTATTTTACGAAAACAACGGTACATCTTCGTTATGTGTTGTTATTTTAAAGGGTTTTGTTTGCAAAAAAATCTGAACCACGCGAGAGACAACCACGCTATTGGAGAGGTTGATGAGCATCGCGTAGACAACCAGTCAACCAGTATTCTTCTAACAAACTGTCTTTTATCTGTAATTCTTACTAGCTGTTTCCCCGCGGTTTCATCCATATCACGTGATGACTACTGCCCGTACCGAAATAAAATATAGCCTATGTTACTCAAGGATAGTCTAGCTTCCCAGCAGTGAAAGAATTTTTCAAATATGTCCAGTAGTTTTGGAGTCTTTAGGGCACAGACATCAAGTTACCACAATCTGTCAAATTTCTGCAATCGATTTTCAACCTTATCACAATTGAGGTAGGTTAATGTTCGACTGGTAAAATTTCAAACAAGAATGTTTCCTCTTTAATATATTAATTCTTCTTATATGTATGTTTAGATTACCCAACTCCTACTAGCACTTCGCCGGTCATACGGCCCCGTGCAGTGATAACCGATAATCTTATTTGTTCACTTAGGCTTCCTATTGCATCACTATCTACTTGATACCGATATCGACACGCGAGCCAAAGATTAATTACTTACATCGGAATTAAAGTAATAATTTAAAATAAAAAAATACGGCTAAGTGTTTATTAGATTCGGGAGCGAAGCGTTCCGTGTTCGAGCAAGAGACTGCCAAAAAAGACCGTTTCTTTGGGGGGTTTGGGAGCCTCCCTAACAGTTTTTGAAAATTACAATTGTCTAGCTATCACGGTTCATGAGATACAGCTTATACGAATTCGAACAACCGGTCAGTGCACTTCAGTAATATCATTCCGCGTTTGCAATGTAGCTACAGTACCCCAAAAAGCGATATCTATTTATCTATACTTTGCTCCGGAACTTCTTAACATTCCAATCAAGATATCCCTGTTGTACCTACTTTTTAATGTGATTCGTTTTTCGTGCATGAATTATCATCGTTTACGTATTTTTACTGAAAGTTTTTCACAGTTGAACGATTAGCCTTTGAAATATACTCTTAATTAAGCTTTTAAATAAATATTGTGGGAAATAAACAAACAATACAAGTAAACATCATCCTTATCAATACCAGTAAAAGGTATGAGTGAGAGCCCTAAAGGGTATCAGTTAATTGCCCTGCGTGAGTTGTGTTGAGAGAGTGACCTAAGAAATGGGTTATCTTCCCTTGTAGGAATTTACCTAGCAACCTCATCAATCATTTCTTACGTAAAACCGTGATTGGAGTGCACATATACTGAACTACTACGTCTTGTTTACTGACTAGAGGAGTAGGAGTTTGAATAACTTAAGGTATTCATCTTACGAACTAGTTTTCAACTCTTACAAACTGCTTTCAGCCCTCGAAATGGAGATGATTTAATTTCTGGCAATAGTTACATCTCGTGTGCCTCGCTTCCTTTGAAAGGTCAGTGATATTTTTTTATTGCTGACTGTATCAGATCATCTAATTATACCTAGTGTACTTATTTTTACTTTAAGGTTCCAATAACTTTTACACGGCTCGCGCTTGCTTAATCTGAAACTAAAATATTATACCTACATATAATACGTATATACCCAACATATAATTAGGAAATTCTGTCTACCCCACTGGGTGAAATACGTGTGCTAATATGGTCTGATAGATTAGATAGCAATGGGGCATTATTTTTCAGACAATCAGCAGAACTGTGATAACTGGATTGTGTTGATATGATTGCAACGAAAATGTTATCAGCCTATAAGGCTGAGGCCAAACGAGCGTAATTTTTTGAGTCGTGAGTCGCAGAATTTCGGTCGCAGAAAATCGTTACAAACAAAAAACACAACTCATTTTGTATTGCCGTGTGAATCAAATAGGACTAGAAGATTTTCTTCGACCGAAATTCTGCTACTCACA
The DNA here is from genome assembly GCA_002382865.2 of Heliothis virescens. NCBI lineage: Eukaryota > Metazoa > Arthropoda > Insecta > Lepidoptera > Noctuidae > Heliothis > Heliothis virescens. The sequence continues at coordinate 4,152,058 of NWSH02000556.1, forward strand.
ACTCACAAAATTACGCTCGTTTGGCTTCATCCTAATTGATGATAACGAAGCAGGACAATGTCTCTTAAAACGGATGGATTTAGATTGTATCTACAGATTATTATTAAAATTTATTTGAACCTATCTGTAAATACTACAATATCCGCAACGTGACGTGTTCACAGACACTCCGTGAAAATAATTTCCCCCTGATCTGAAAGTAAGAAGTACCTTTTGTTGATCTGAAACCGTCTGAAATCACTCTTACATGATTCAGTATACTGAACACTCCTAATATTCAAAATCGTCCTTTAGTCCATGGCTACTGAATATTCTTAGCCCTTTTGCAAAGCATTTCGCGGAGTTGGTTTAATTTCAGGCACAGCTAGACATTACAGTTTTGTGGAATATCAGTTGCATGGAAGCTGCCTTTGATTACTGAATAAGTAAAAAGTACTGCCTCGTTGGTCTAGTTGTCGCATAGCCGACTGCTGAGCACGAGGTCTCGGGTTCGATTCCCAGGACGGGCCGAAATCGCTTTGTGGGTTTTAGAAACTTTCACAAAGCAGCCCGGAGTTGGAAGTTGGTGATTGATACACCCGTGCATCGGAGAGCACGTTAATGTCGGTCCTGCGCCTGATCTCTCACCGGTCGTGTCGGATTGCCGTCCCATCTGGTTATGAGAGTGAGGGAATAGGGAGTGCACCTGTGTCAGCGCAAATGCTTGTGCACTATGATATGCCCTGCGCAGCTGGCTGATCTCCTTATATGAGAACAGCCGCCGTGGCCGATAATCGGCTAGGACGCCATCATCATGTAAAAAGTAAAATGTTCTCAACATTGCATAAAATCGTGATATAAGATTTATAGACTCATGATACATCACGTGAAAACTATATCACACACAGTAATCATCCCGGTAACACTTAGACGAATAATTGATGTCGATAATTAATCGTTAATCATTCGTTTGATAACTCGATACATCGTTCGACAGCACCTAATCACCAGTCGTTTGGAAGTTTACTTCCGAATTAATACTGTTGCTATGATGTACTGTTTATCAAATACCAGCTTCTGCAAGCGGTTTCACCCGCGTCCCGTGGAGACTATTCGGCGCATTCAGATAAAAAGTAGCCTGTAGCCTTCGTCGATAAATGAAAAATTCAAATCGGTCCAGTGGTTTCTGAGATTAGCGCGTTCAAACAAGAAAACAAACAAACAAACTCTTCAGATTTATAATATTAGTATAGATTTGAGTTTGATAAAATTCTATCACTGTTGGAAAGCTACGCTATTCCCGAGTAACACATCTTATCCGGGTATATTTTATCCGAGTATGCGAAGAAGTTCCCCCAGGACGCGGGTGAAACTGAAACCCCTGGAACTATGTAATACTGAACGCCTAACTGTGGAAATCAATATTCTGTCTATCTGTGGATTTGCTTACTAGTGATAGAATTTTGACATTAGCCCCATACAAGTAATGTCAAATTTCTATCTCTGGTAAGCAAATCCAGAGTTAGATAGGTTATTGGGAACGGCCGTTACCTAATAGCTAGCAATATCGTTATATTCGTTTTTATAGCCCAAGACATGATCACCGGTGGAAAATATTTTGAGTACCCACATAGTACATTATCATTTTTATCAATCTGTGTCAAGTGCATTATATCATAACCAAAGGCTCGATAAAATAATCTGAAAAGGAATTCCTGCTATGAAGCAGACTTAAATCGGACCAAAAGTCTTCAAACTTTTTTTTACTATTGGGATGTTCATAATGAATCGTTAAAAAATCGAGACTTTAACTTGGATACAATCATATTGAGAGCACCTTCCCTTTAAATTACCTATATAATGTCACAGAATATAATTGTTTAACATAGAAAAACTACTGACGTACCTGATTTCCAGGGCTCGAGGAACGCATACAATACCCCCTGGTAACACTGGTTATACGCATCAGACTTTCAGATTTCAATCTTTATCGACAGTCGACGATCTTATAATGGCAGTCGAATTATGTACAGACAACAGCACATCAAGCTACCACAATCTGTCAAATTTCTGCAATCGATTTTCAACCTTATCGCAATGGGGGTATGTTAATGTTTGATTGGTAAAATTTGACAGATTTATAAACGTTGACCTGCTGTCGTCTGTACAACAATCAACCCACATTTTTATCATAAACAATTTAATCATCTATATCATATCTCCAAAGGATTAAAACACGGAGTCTGTCGTCGGCCGAAGAAAAAACACCAACAACACAAATAACTGATATCAGTCTATAATTAGATGCACGTCATACAATACAACAAGAGCCCACGTAATGAGCAAATGGAAAGTTTATTCCTAAGATAAGAGCGCGTAAATAAGGATATTAATCATATACAGCAGACCTTACATTGGCACAACACATGATTTTATCACAACTTTTGATACCAATCAGTATTAACTGTACAATAGACAAACAGATATGAAACGGATTTGAATTGTATTTGTATCATTAAACATAGGTAAGAAAAATAAATATAAAGGGAGCAATATGCATTTGGAATATTCCTAGGAATAAGTTATGTAAAAACTTTTGATGTGGTCCAATGCTTTGGTCTAAAATAACATATCATTTAGTATTATTGTATAATAAGTACTCGCTATTTTCCATCTTATATAGATAGGTCCAATTAAAAATTTAAAATAGGACCTATTTATAAATATATATCTATTTATAAATAGGCTATTTAAAACATCTGCACCATGTCTACACTATATCTAATATTGTGATTTGTTAGCATCTCAAGTGGAGGCCAGTGCAACAACAATTAATAGCTTTTATGTGTAAACCAATTTTATCGACAGTTTTCTATTATAACACCTAAGGAACGCTTGTATCTCACTATCGCAAGACAGTCGACACGAAACCTCAACTTAATACCACTACGACAAGACCACTACCCGAAGTTAATAGGTACAAACAGAAACAAACTTAATAATCAGTCTATCAATTTAATTGTAAGTATAGATAAGGTCCATAATCCCCTTTATCTACAACTGAAGTATCTATACTTATAATAAATCTGTAGAGAGGTCATTCCTGTACATGAAATATATTTCCAAAATAACTATCAGGGGGTGATTAGGGATCGATATTGATGCCAAAAATGCAATCAGTAGAATTTTTGACTGTCTGTCTGTCACTCTGTCTGTAGGTATAACCGTTATATAACATAAACTAACTTGGTACAATTATTATTCATACTTCTGAGATGGTTATATTATACTTTTCATTACGCTACCATCAATAGGAGGAGAGCAGTGAAGGGAAATATCTTTGATTATGACGACCCGTTATCGCTGGCATAAGCAACATGATCCGCGAATGAAGTCGCTGGCGGAAGCTAGTATTATAATAAAATGGTAGATTTTTAATTGTATTTCCCGAGGATTAACAAATTAGTTTTTTTTGGGATTTTTAGGGATAAGATTTTTCAAAACCAATTTTGCTATTTTTTTACTAACAGAAAGCTAAGTTATTTGTGAGTTAAAATTAGACTTATAATACTTTGGTACGGGAAGTAATTTCCTCAGGACTGCTACGGTTGGTCTGTGGATGGCTGACTAGCTTGTTATGAAGAGTTCCTCCATGTTTCGCAAGAGGCATTAAGATTGCTGGATTACAGTCTTGCAGACGCAGATATTTCTTTGGTATATACCTAGGTCCCTTAACACCACACAAAAACAATTGCCAATGCAATTTAAGTTTAATAAGCAGTCATAATGGCCGAAGCAGAGCCTACGTGTTGAACATCGCGTATACACAACGTTTATAACCCATATTCCATAATTCTAACCACTAACTTCATATAAGTATCTGCGTAACGTAGTTTCGTATCATTGAATACGTCACCTGCCAACAATAAATGGAATTTCAAGTAAATATAAACATTATTTACCTCTGGTGTTGGCTTGACGATACCGCATGTATTTATGTATTTAGATGACGTACATTTTTCCTAGTCGTAAGAGGAAAAACTATAATTATGTTAAATTAATAAAGTTTTGCGTCACAGTTACACACAGATAAGTAGACGAGTGTTCAGAGCGTCAAATAACTTTGCATTTCTGAAGTTATCGATTTGAATCCTTGTGCATTTTGAATTCTTGTTCGTAGCTGCCTACTGTTCATCTAATATTTTTGGTAGCTATACCACAATAATATTTATAAAATCTAAGAGGAACATTTTCACTGTGAAGTTTAAAACCGGCCAATATCCTATGTGTCGAAAATTAATGAGATCCTGCACCCGCTAATGCAATGACATGTTTTAATTAAACCCAATATTCCTTCCCAGTGATAAATAAATGAACTGCGGAAATAACTACATAACAACTAGATATTGAATTCATTAAATGCAGTAAACAAGCATCTCATACACTAAGGAACTTCTAGAATTTGATAAATAGTTTTATTAATCTTAAGTTCCCAGAATTGTGACGTTTTCAAATGAGTATCTAGAATTAGAACAAACTTCTCATGCTATATGAATCTAAAACCAAAAACATACTAACACACATAGAATTGTGTTATAAATGTTATACATACACGGAACTTGGCCAATCAATCATTTAAGTGATTTAGGTAGGTATTATTCTAGGATCCGTCCTACCTCACCCATCGAAGTGTGATCTTAGTTCGCGAGTAAGACCAATCTTAGCTGATGATAAGAAGCTCTTACAAAAATATATTATAGGCTAAGATTGCTTATTATAAAACCATTATATATATCTACTGCTACACACTATAATATACAGTGCCGAATACTTGCTGTCCTGGTAACTTGATGCCCTAAGCAATCTTCTCAAGTATGCCCCTTTTGCTTAAATCAACTAAATACTCGTATGTAGTTGTCTGAATTTTATTTCGAGGTATTAAATTGATATTTCGAGTGTTGCTGGGTAGTTTTATTCAGTTCGTTAAGCGCCTTTTATGCTAGGGATTTCAACTATTTAGGAAATAGGTGAGCAATAAGAAACTGCTGTATATACCGTCCACGTCACGTGTTGTACAGATGTTATCAAAGATTATGTATGGCGTGATATAGGTGCTACCGATAACTGCTCTCACGCCTTTGTCACGCCCAAAAATATTGTCGCCTTTTATCAAATCTTGGAGGCTTGACTATATTTATTTGAAACACCTGATAAATTGATTAACTTGAATAAATCGTAATTTCGGTACATACAATAATTCGAAGTCACTGTAGTGAAATTAACCTAGACAATGCTGGTATATAGGTACCTACTTAAACAAACCGAAGCTCCTACGAATTTTCATAGAATTAGCATATGGATGCAAATGAAATTATTATGCAATATATTACTAAATGGCTTGTGTTTAAACGCCACCCAAAAAAGTACCTATTTTACTACCAAAAAATTCGAAACTGTCACCAAAATGGATAAATGGTCACCAAATAACGTTTCCTAAAATATTATGAATTGAACCCATATTTTCGCATTATTGACAGCAATAAAAATATATGGACGTCTTTAAAATACACTTGAGACCAAATATTGTATATTGTCACCAGTTAGGTGTTACCAATTATGTAATATCATGAGTCCTAATTTGGTAATTTTTGGGTGGCTAAAAAAACCAACGAGCACTAAAATATTTCCTGAGTACCAATTAATATACTGGGGTTCCCAAATGTATGTCACTTATTTATTATTATATGAAGTTCACTAAATATACTGGGGTTCCCAAAGAAACGTTATTTGTTTACGATGGGCGTATCTATGCTGAGAGCCTGCAACGCAGAGCAGAGCAGATTTTGTAAAGTTTGGAACGTCATTGTGGTATATTCAGGTTGATTGTGAACTTTCAGTTTTTTGCAGCAGGCATGATTTCTGTCACGGCTCCGGCGCTGCGGGGCTCC
>NWSH02000556.1:4170260-4180921 GCA_002382865.2 Heliothis virescens
AAAAAATCTGTAGATGAAAGAAAAAAGAACATTCAAGACAGATTCAGAAAAGAAACTGGTTTATTATTAGACGTTGTAAAACAAGGCAGTGGGACGACAAACAACGGAAACTCAGCTAGAAGGTTCTTTCAAGATCCAGCCAAAACTGCTGATATAACTTATATATTAAGAGTGCAATAAAATATTTACCTGTAATCTGTTATCGGTGCACCGACGAGTTATGACCTGACCATATCAGTGAGTCACCACTGAAGTGAGATTTAGAGATAAAATATGTAAAAGTAATAACTTATATGTGGATGATATTACAAAAATCGGTCAATACTTGTATCTCAAAACGGGCACATTTGTTGCACCATGTTTGTTTGAAGAAAATGTGGTAAATACATGTCTTATTACCATATAAAAAAATCAAGTCGAAAGGCGAAGGGAATCTGGAGATACATCAGTTTTTAAGTCACTTCCCATACAAATAAATCACATTTTGCACTATAGCTCTTGATGTAAGAGTCCAATCGGAAAATGCTAGGAACATTTTTAACAGCTAATAAGAAGACAAATACGATGGCATAACTCGTTTTTCAAAAATTCACATTTGGATATTTGAATAGCCTATGTCCCAACGCTTGTATGGCGTCGATCTACTGTGCGCCGCCTCGTGCAACCTACTTCCATCATGCTGATATTGCATCCGTTTTCGGAAACTAATTTTAATTATAATATTGTAACAATAATTTAAGACACTTCGGTACTAGCATCGTCCAAGTCTAGACATAAGAATTAGTCTAAGTCTACACTGTAATTTGGAAGTAATTAAACCTTTATTAAAGTAACTTCGGTTTTTTTAAAGTCCTCCGGCTGTCACCTTCGTAATTTATGTAATAACAAAAACAATATTCCTAAAACACTTAATTGTTTTGTTCCGCGTTTTGTGAACTTGTCTGCACTTAGATTAGATTAAGTTATTTCTAGAATTAATACTTTGTCCTACTAAATGGACATTAAAGTTTATCAAAAGCAATTATAAAGAACAAATAAAAGGAATATTTCTTATAATTGTGTAATTATATAAACGGGTTATTGCCACGCAGTAAATAATAAAATGATGACAAGGAAGGAATAATTAATGTTTTTGCAATTTTGTTGCAACATACCTAACTACTTACCTACGTAGACACTAAGAGGTTTCTAGAATTTGCAAACAAAGAACTTGATAGGTAAACCAAGCACAGGTGCCTATACGACTTCTGAACGATTCTTCTCCCATAAGAAATCAAACAGCATTAGTCTGATAATTATATAAATGCTCGTCACCATACATAATTAAAGTATTATTATAATTAAGTATCAATCTTCAAAAGTATTGACAAAAAAAGTAATAATAAAGTTGACGCACGTCGATTACAGCTTACGTCCTCACGTTTGTTTGTACAACTCACGCTTTACAGTTACAGCCAATTATTACTTACTTATCATTATATAACCAGTTAGCAACAAAATTCGCGCAAAAACCAGAAAAATCTGATGAACTCACGGTACCTATCGTTAATTCACCCATTGGAGATCAATAGGTGGCCTAGCGACATTGATAAAGCAAACAAATGTTTTATCATTGTTTATTTAAATTAAATTAAAAACCTGACCTTGGTATCTTATACCCTAACGCTAATGTTTGAGGGAGTAATGGCTTATCTTTCAATGGTGGTGACTTTTGGGGTGTAGAAATATAAAAAATAGCTTCTTTATTAAACTTTCCACAGTGATTTCTATGTAATAAAGTCGAAGATCGCTTGTAGATGCTGCGATAGCGTGCTGTCGTCAGTTGTTTGCTGTGGAATCTTCCCGCGGCGTCGATAACCCGCGCTATCGTATAGGCGGCGCCCGCGCACGAGACCGCGCCTGTTCTTACAGTTATTTATACTTTATAATCAAGAGGATGACACAATTGTGGCAAACACTGGACCATTGGCGCGCCACGTGCTGTGGGGTGCATGGCTAGCAGACGAGCCGTGACTGATACTACTGAAAATACTTACTAGTCATTGTGTTCGTGTGAGATGTCAGGTAAAGATTATTTTACATTCCATCGATAAGAAACTTGAACCGTAAGTACATAAATCCGTCCTCCAGTTCTAATCAAGATTTATCATAAATAGATAGAACACATGGACTGGCAACGTAACTTGATGGGTTTGAAAACAGTCGGTAACGAATCGGTCGAAATTAGTTCTGAGATTTTTGTGAAAAATTATTTTCTACAAATACTTTTCAGTCATTACATTTTCCTGTGAATGCAAGGATGAGTGTACGGTCAGCCCCAAAAGACGATGAACACATCCAAATTTCCAAAGTCACGTAGTGTTCACGAATTCATATAAACTTACGCTAGATTTGTCATACAAAGGCCCAAGTACCTATACCGACAAATAAACGAGTTTTTCTTAAAATAGCTGTTTACACTATGAATTTTCACGATCCAAAGTAGACTGTCGGTAGATTGTCGGTGAACTAAAAGTTCAAAAGTACCTAGCTGAACACTTAATAAACTGACAAAAGTACTCGTAGTAACTTACGTATTTATGGACGCCAAGATGTTCAACGGTTTTGGAAATTTGGATGTGTTTGTTCATCAACTTTCAGGGTTGATTCACGCGTAGGTGTCTACATACGTAGGTACAGACACAATGAACGCACTAATTAGTTAAATCTGCGCTTGTCCGTGTTGGGACTTATGTTCACGCTTGGTCAAAAAGATTTCCGTCTAAACATACCTAAACGAATGTCGGTGCAATTGGCTCTAAATCTCGGTTTATTAGGCATTGTCGTCATAACCCTTGATTATAGAGCCCTATCTCTGCGTGAAGAGTCACAAGATTAAATTCAAGTGGAGCGGCTCGTTACTTGATGTCTACCTCGTGTATTGGGTAAGGTTTAGTATCAGTCTAGTGCGTGGAGAATCTTCAGAAAGCGCTATCTAATGATTGTAGAGCTCGTGTGACAATAAATACAAAATGAACACTCATGTTAGCTGTTTATTGCGGATTTTTATCGAAATCGGTTCAACTGTTTTAACGTTATGACGTCTAAGGCCAATTTTGGCCATGGCGACTGTTTCCATGTAAGATGATCACCCAGCTACAGAGGACATATTATAAAGCACAAGCATTTGCGCTTATACAGGTGCACTCTCTATTCGTTCACTCTTATAACCCGATGGGGCAATCGACATGACTTGAAAGAGATCAGGTGTTGTCCGATGCACGGGTGAATCAATCACCAACTTCCAGCAGCCCGGTTGGTTTGTGAAAGTTTCTTAACCCTACAAAGCGATTTTGGCCAGACCCCGGAATAAAACCCGAATCCCACTTTTTTCGATCCATCGAAAAAACAAACAATTAATATGATAATTAACTACGATTGACGTTCCGTCGTTATTTATCAAAATACCTACTTAATCCATAATTACATTATCACATTCTGGCACGTTCTAGTCAATCACTACGCCAAATTATTATCTTATCCGATTGACTGTTTCTAACGGCTATTATCTGCCGATTGTTTATCGTTCGCCTAGACCCAGACATTGAAATAGTTCAAATGTTATATTTGTTTTCAAGTGACCATCATTTTTAACGATAACGAAAACATGCAAATGTGTATGCCTACTTTATCGATGCTACTTTTAGATCTAAGCTGTCTTAGTCTTATCAACCCAACTTTTATAGGCCAATGTTTTAATGACAAAGATAGAGATTTGCAGTCCGCAATGAAACTATCTCGTGAATATTACGCCACGAGCCAAGGGTCATGTAGGAAATAAAACAACGTTAACATAATTACGCCGGTTATATTCCGCTCATTTATAACACTTTGTACCTAGCCTTGTTAATCATATGATGGGCTGACGTCTGTAGTTTGAGGAGCTCTTCCTTGATGAGGCGAGTTATTTCCGACTTCGCTTTAGCTACGGCTAGCTCTTGAGAACTTTCTATAGCTAGGTATAGCTTGCGTTCACCCTCGGGAGGCGTCTTGCCAGGTGGAACATACGTACCTCGAACGGTGATGCCAGCTTCAGAATACTCGCTGATCAGAGCTAACGCCTCCTGTAATGAAAAGAAAGAATTTCATGAGTTAATACAACAACCAAGTTCATATGATTTTAGATAAAACAAAAAATGATGAAATAGTTTATCTGGTTTGACAAAAACGTGTCTACTTAGAATAGGTTACTAATCTACGCAGTTGTAATAGTAAGGTTAAATTTAGAGGTGACCAAGCGCACTTTTGACCCACAAGGCTCGCAAGAAAGAAAATTTAGGTACTTTGAGACAGTAAAACGGCAACTTATAACTAAATATAGTATTAAAAGTGCTTATTACCTCAACAATTACTAACTAATGACAATAAGAACATTTATAGTACGCCCTTTGTCGTCTGAGCAGTTTAACACACAGAAATATGAAAGCACCAATAATGGCTAATTTGAGCAACATATTGACAACTAATCACAGCGGGAAGAGAAATGGCACTGAAGAAAATACATACTGCATCTACCTACAAACACTAGGTTATCAACGTAAAGGTCAAATCGACCCCTAAGTAAATAAACAAAGTATTTAAAACGAGGTTATTTACTCGCAATAAAAATCGATCCAAGGAGGGTATAGGTCATATAGTTTTATCTCAAAGAAAAAATACCTAGTATTTGTTGGAATAATAAATAAATTAATCTTTTGTTTTAATTTAAACGTGTAGTAGAGCGTGAGATGACGCAACCCGGCGACGCGTGATTGGTCGCTGATCGCTTTAAAAACTTAATTAAAGCACATTGTTGTTGAATGCAACAGATTATTAATTAATTGAAAGTAAATCTTATTAACGATGTAAACACATGTATTCGGTGTTTATTGGCTTATTGACAAACAAAATATTTTTGGTTGATAAAAATTGCCTTGATTTGCGTATACCGTAAAATAAACAGGGTAAAGTAAATAATTTTTGTCTGAAATAAATGATGTATATTTTTTTTTAATGGGATGTCATTACGCGCGGCGCAATGACGTAAGCGACTAATTAAAATTCTAACAGTAAATTATCAGAATATAATTAGGTGTAATAGTTCCATACGCTGACGTTATCTTAAGAAATTGACATCAAATGTTACATCATTGTTTAAACAGAGGTGTCTCAATAAACTATGAGATTGCATTTGGCTGATTTATATTATTTATCGAAGACGGAAGAACATGAACTGTTTAAAATAATATGGATTTCACAAGACATGTTATGCGTCTGAAACATGTTCCTTCTCTTGAAGTTCCTTAAATAGATTTTTTCCTTTTCCTGATTTATTTGAACATTGACTACACCCATTTTAATCTATTTTATAAAAAAAAAACTCAGACAACCTACAGCAATTTGCGAATGAGACTACTAGTTCATCTTAATTAGTTCATTTTCAATCGTGCAATTTTTTATTCAAAGAATAATAACTAATTAAACATTTTGTAAGGTTCAAATCATCACATGACCCACGTGGGTGAAACGAGAGGGAGTATCAGATTTTACCAATCCCTGGTCCAAGGCGGCGGAACAAAACTGGTCATCATCATCTGCCTAGCCTTTTCCCAACTATGTTGGGGTCGGCTTCCAGTCTAACTGGATGCATCTGAGGACCAGACTACCTGTCTGACCTTCATAACCCTGTTACCCGGGCAACCCAATACCTATGGGTAAGACTGGTTGTCAGACTTTCTTGCTTCTGACTACCGGTAAATTACACAAAACATTTAAGCTCTACATGTGATCATCGGCTACATAGCCAGTAACCATCCAGTTACTTCACACTGGCCTGGTCCAACACCGAGCATTTTATCTAAACTATATTGATCGATATCTACCGATAATCTCTAAGCGTATCGATCTTGCGCTAAAGATAAAACCCGCATAGATAATTGCTGCGCGAACGCGTGAAGTTCCTGATTTATTAGACACTGGTCAAAACATTTATGTAGAGACTGATTTATGGTGTTCAACGAACCCTTTTGTCTGCGCCAAAGTAATTGCTGCATTCTTCTTTTTAGTGGCCTCACACGCAAGGATCGCCCAATCCCGCCTGGACTTTATGGTTCACGAAACCACCTTTTATTCCATGCGCATGGCCTACACAAGGATCGACAAGTATCCTAGGACTTTAGTGTGGTTTTCCTAAACGGAAACCCACACCCAAGTTGTCTGCACTATCCTGCCTACTCACGGACTACTGTTTACACAGTCGATACCTCGCAGCTCTACTGAGCTAACGGCTAACAAATCATCCTGGCAATTGAATCACACAACCAATCAACATGTAAAGCCAAATTTTGCTACCCTCTCTTGTCAGATATTAAGGGTTACACTATGCTTTACTTCAAGATCAGTCAGTTATCTTTGATTTCGCGGCATTTTTTTTCTACGCGATAATCAGCAATAAGATGGGGTGGATATTTTTACCTAATCACAAAAAATCACGAGAATTCCTTAACTTGCGAAACACCTACTTTGATCCAACGAATAATCGTACAGGTGCACCGAACAATGCCACAGCTGTGCGAACCGCTTTTAATACTGCTCTTGGTATCCTATGTTCTGAATATGAAACAGTACATACATACTTCGTAAATGCCCGTTTGGTTCGAAATCACGGGGGGTGGGATAAACACGTAATTCCCTTTTTGTCACTCTTGTCACTTGTGGTCTTTCAGACGTTACGCCCTCGGTGGCATCGGGACAGTGTGACACACTGTGGTGCCACGGAAGCGACTTTTATTGGGTGAAGCTCAGCCTGGCACTTTACCTGAATTGGTGACTTTGCGACTTTGCAAGTCAAAGCGGATTATCGAAAACTACCTTACGAGTTAACGCTCATCCTTATTAACTATCTGCAAAGAATGCCATACTATCCACATGCTCGCATCCTTATTACTTCCATTGGGTACTGTGGGTCATATATCATCAAATAACAGTTCCGTTGTTAAAATAGAAATCGCATATCGACTACCCTCTCTATCGTGATTCGCTTCCAAACAATGGCATTTGCCCGAATCGGGGTCTGTATAAGTGTCAATTAAAGGAGAAAACTAGGTATAAACTGCCTAAATAGGAGGTAGTCCTATGAATGCCTAAGCTGTGTTTTAACAAGATTCGGGAAGACTAGTGCCCTCAATTTTCTTTTTGTTTAACTGAATTTCACCTACCTCGAAAATTAACACTTTTGAGATTTAGTGAAAATCCCGCTCTAGTCAAACATCTAAACGTACAGCCTCTCATAAACAATGTAATACTCTTTCAACTCATTACATGAAACCATCAAGTTTTCGTGAAATAAGTTGCAACGTAAGACGACGAATTTGTTCAGAAACAACGGTAGTGGTACCTATTCTAGCAGCTAATTTTTGTCAACTGCATACGCTTCGTACTATCAGCCTTATACACAAATTACGTTGGACTCACAAAAAGAGAATTACACTTGCTTAATAATTTTGACATCTAATAATTCCATTCACATCGTTCGCGCATTTTACTATGCAGTTTTATTAGGTCAATCCAAGAGAATTTCTAGTTTAATAAGTTTTATGCGGTAGTAGGAAACCGTTGTAAAATATTCAGAAATAGTTATTTTTAATAAACTGGGCAAGTGAATATTATGGCCAGTTGTAATGTCAGTGTCAACCTCATTAAAATTGTTAAGATTATCCGTCGGTACATTTTGCGACACACGAATTAAGAAACACTTTTGTCAGTGTAAGCTATGTCGTACTTCTAATTAGAAACTAAAACCGGAAAATAAAATCTCGCAGCCTGTCATAGATAATGTTGCGCAAATAAACATAGGCTAAAACGTGGAATAAGATTCTATGGGTGATCTGTGATTTCTACTTGTGCATAAATAATTTCAATGCACATATTCACATTTACTATTTACCTTATACCACAAATGAAATCTACAAATATTAAAAGAGGAAACTTTTGTAAGTTTGGTAATGTATAAGCCTCAAACTACTTGGACCGATTTTAAAAGATTCTTTCACCATCGAAAGCTACATTATCAGATGTATATATGGCTTATATTTACTCCGACGTCAGATCATGATTCATTAGATATGTAAGATAGGATTACGGGACAGAGCTGGAAGGAGCGGATATATTAGGTAGGAAACCGCGGGGGAACAAAAGACCTATAAAGTGCTATGACATATAAACGCTTGCCTTGAAAATTTTACCCCTTATACGACTATCGGTATATGTTAAGCGATGCATGGCCTACGAGCACGTTGAGACATGTCGACACTGACACTAACGCAGAGAAGTAGTGTACGCTGCAACAAAGTGATTAAGTGATCCGAAACCCGTAGGACTCAACCTCCACTCGAGCATGAGTCGTATTTGCTGTGTAGCCCCTGTTTCTGCTGGAAGCTGTAAGCAGCACCTAGAAACCAGCTGTCGCACCAGCGGCTGGGCAATGTGGCCAACGTGCGCTCACACTTCAAGCAGGTTTACAGGTGTTCGCTGAAAGTTGCTGGATTTTAAAGGGACGACCTTTAGTTGTCCAGCGACGGAGAAAGTTCTTCACTTCATTCTTCTTCAAACTCCGTGACATCGATGAAAACAGTTGATTGAAAATTCAACATAAGTAACCGCCACACGTCCCGCACTATCGTCTTGGATCTCATTGCCACGAATTATTCACGATTCTGATGTCGGATCAGTCAGGATTTCTTTCTGGTATATCGGCACATGTGGCAGAAATGGGTTACGTGCAATGAGATAGACGTTTATTAAATGATTACAGTTTATTATCAAAACACTTTACACAATCACGACAACCTCATTATAAAACCGTGGGAAAAACAACTACGGACGTAGGGCAGTTCCGTATGAACAGCGCGGCGACTCAACGAAGAGCTAGCGCCCGCGCCAAGACCACCTACCGACCAAACACGGCTTCTGCCAAGTCCGCGCCGCCAAACCCTGCCAGTAATGGCGCGCATTGGCGTGAACGTTTACGTCCGTACTCATATGAGTCCCGTACACAATATTTTATCTGCATCTTCAAGTCTGTGATGCTATCATCCCTCAGCCAGGAAGCTGGTACCGTAATGATGTGCCAAAGGCCAGGTCAGCAGTGTCACTAGTTAATAAATTCAAATTAAATCATAGTTATTACATACTACATCTGATTCTGCGCAGCGGTTTACATTCCGCGTGGATAGTCCGCGTGGAATCTACATCAGGCGCAGAGCAAGACACCCGGATAAAAAAGTATCCTAAAGCCTTCCTCGATAAATGGGCTATCTAAATACTAGAAAGAATTTTTTTTTTTTTTTTTTTTTTTTTTTTTTTTTTTTTTTTTTTTTTTTTTTTTTTTTTTTTTTTTATTTTTTTTTTTTTTTTTTTTTTTTTTTTTTTTTTCAAACACTCCTCCGGTAGTGTTGTAAGTGATCTAGACGGGTACACAGTGAAAATGACTAAGTCTACTGCTTTCTTAGAGAACGAAGACGGATATAGATGCAAATATGATGATTGTTATGGTTTTATTTTTCGTATAGATAGTATCGTTTTCTCTTAATTGGTGGTTGATGTGTCTTTTTATATGTGGGCCGTCAAATATGCTTGTGATCAAGAAACAGTAGAACGGCATGTTAAAATGCGGTAGCCAATGTAATGCATTTTGTAATTCAAATAAACTTATTTGCGACAACACACAATCAAAACAGTAACATAGAGAGATAACGTATTAGCCTATGTACTATGTACTTGCTGCTGTCATTCAGACTTTATAATGTAACAGTTGATATTAATATTTCAGTATACGAAGACAAAAAATTGGGCTTTGTCAAAACTAGGAATAAAGAAGCCTTCCAGTCAAGAGAGCTCGGGCGGCCCGGCCGCCGCGCCCGGCCGCCGCCTCCGTTGGTCTGGTAGGCGCGCATAAGCGTGACATGTTGTGTCCGAAGTCTAGGAAATTAAGTGTTGATTTCTACGGACATGATCAAATACAGCAAAATTTGCATAAGGTCAATAAGGGTATTGAAATGTAAAAAAAGGCAATTGTTTCCTGATTAACATCTTGGAAAATAGTAGAATGACTCTATGATGGGAAAACCATTAACAGTTTGAATTTACTTACCAGTGTTAAAATCATTAGCGCCTTCTATTTAAAAAATTTATAATCGTTTGTCCTCGAACTATAAAAGTCTGAAAATCACAACGTACTGAGCAAGCGTGGGACTAACGCTCCAATCCTTCTCGTGTGGAGAAGCCTGTGCCCAGCAGTGGGACAGAAAAAAAGGCTGGTAGATGATCATCGTCTCAACATCCTCTTCTTTGTAGTAAACCAGGCTAAAACCGTCAGCGGAACAAATACTGTGGCGGCTCTAATGCTGAACACTCGTCCTGAAACTACCAGCCAGCGCGACGAGAGCGCGTCCGGAGCCGCCGAGAGGTGTTCCGCAAGTACGAGACGAGAGCTCGAGATCAACGAACTTCCCGACAGACAGGCGCGCTGGCGGGTCACGCAGCAAGTAAGCTACCATTCATACATTATTCTACAACACAGTTTTGATTCACATAAACGGCGGACTCCGGTGTTCATTTTGACCCATCCTTTGGCAGTCGTTCGG
>NWSH02000556.1:4180946-4192998 GCA_002382865.2 Heliothis virescens
CCCTCGGGAGGCGTCTTGCCAGGTGGAACATACGTACCTCGAACGGTGATGCCAGCTTCAGAATACTCGCTGATCAGAGCTAACGCCTCCTGTAATGAAAAGAAAGAATTTCATGAGTTAATACAACAACCAAGTTCATATGATTTTAGATAAAACAAAAAATGATGAAATAGTTTATCTGGTTTGACAAAAACGTGTCTACTTAGAATAGGTTACTAATCTACGCAGTTGTAATAGTAAGGTTAAATTTAGAGGTGACCAAGCGCACTTTTGACCCACAAGGCTCGCAAGAAAGAAAATTTAGGTACTTTGAGACAGTAAAACGGCAACTTATAACTAAATATAGTATTAAAAGTGCTTATTACCTCAACAATTACTAACTAATGACAATAAGAACATTTATAGTACGCCCTTTGTCGTCTGAGCAGTTTAACACACAGAAATATGAAAGCACCAATAATGGCTAATTTGAGCAACATATTGACAACTAATCACAGCGGGAAGAGAAATGGCACTGAAGAAAATACATACTGCATCTACCTACAAACACTAGGTTATCAACGTAAAGGTCAAATCGACCCCTAAGTAAATAAACAAAGTATTTAAAACGAGGTTATTTACTCGCAATAAAAATCGATCCAAGGAGGGTATAGGTCATATAGTTTTATCTCAAAGAAAAAATACCTAGTATTTGTTGGAATAATAAATAAATTAATCTTTTGTTTTAATTTAAACGTGTAGTAGAGCGTGAGATGACGCAACCCGGCGACGCGTGATTGGTCGCTGATCGCTTTAAAAACTTAATTAAAGCACATTGTTGTTGAATGCAACAGATTATTAATTAATTGAAAGTAAATCTTATTAACGATGTAAACACATGTATTCGGTGTTTATTGGCTTATTGACAAACAAAATATTTTTGGTTGATAAAAATTGCCTTGATTTGCGTATACCGTAAAATAAACAGGGTAAAGTAAATAATTTTTGTCTGAAATAAATGATGTATATTTTTTTTTAATGGGATGTCATTACGCGCGGCGCAATGACGTAAGCGACTAATTAAAATTCTAACAGTAAATTATCAGAATATAATTAGGTGTAATAGTTCCATACGCTGACGTTATCTTAAGAAATTGACATCAAATGTTACATCATTGTTTAAACAGAGGTGTCTCAATAAACTATGAGATTGCATTTGGCTGATTTATATTATTTATCGAAGACGGAAGAACATGAACTGTTTAAAATAATATGGATTTCACAAGACATGTTATGCGTCTGAAACATGTTCCTTCTCTTGAAGTTCCTTAAATAGATTTTTTCCTTTTCCTGATTTATTTGAACATTGACTACACCCATTTTAATCTATTTTATAAAAAAAAAACTCAGACAACCTACAGCAATTTGCGAATGAGACTACTAGTTCATCTTAATTAGTTCATTTTCAATCGTGCAATTTTTTATTCAAAGAATAATAACTAATTAAACATTTTGTAAGGTTCAAATCATCACATGACCCACGTGGGTGAAACGAGAGGGAGTATCAGATTTTACCAATCCCTGGTCCAAGGCGGCGGAACAAAACTCATCATCATCATCTGCCTAGCCTTTTCCCAACTATGTTGGGGTCGGCTTCCAGTCTAACTGGATGCATCTGAGGACCAGACTACCTGTCTGACCTTCATAACCCTGTTACCCGGGCAACCCAATACCTATGGGTAAGACTGGTTGTCAGACTTTCTTGCTTCTGACTACCCGTAACGACTGCCAAAGATGGTCAAATGACAGCCGGGATCCGCCGTTTATCGTGGAACAAAACTGTGTTGTAGAATAATGTATGATGTAGCTTACCTTGCTGGTGACCCGCCAGCGCGCCTGCTGCGGGAAGTCGTTGATCTCGAGCTCGGTCTCGTACTTGCGGAACACCTCCTCGGCCGGCTCCGACGCGCTCTCGTCGCGCGGCTGGTAGTTCAGACGAGTGTTCAGCTTAGCCGCCAGTTGTTCCGCTACGGTTTTAGCCTGGTTTACACAAAGAAGAAATGTTGAGACGATGATTCATCACCAGCCTTTTTATTTCGTCCCACTGCTGGGCACAGGCTTCCTCTCACACAGAGAAGGATTGAGCGTTAGTCACCACGCTTGCTCAGTACCGGTTGGTGATTTCAGACTTTATAGTTCTGAGACAACGATTATAAATTTTTAAATAGAAGGCGCTATGATTTTACACTGGTAAGTAAATCAAACTGTAATGGTTTTCCCATCATAGATGTCATCTACTATTTCCAAGAATGTAATCAGGAACAATATGCCTTTTTTTACATTTCAATACCAATTGACCTTATGCAATTTTGCTGTATTTGATCATGTCCGTAGAATCAACACTTATTTCCTTAGACTTCGGACACAACAGTCACGCTATGCGCCTACCAGACCAACGAGGCGGTCCACTAACATCGTTACTAACAACCTTTCAACTTAAAAAGAACTTATTAACACTTACATCTTACATACAACTCCACTTACCGTAATAAGCGTATGCGCAGAAGGTGCTCCTTTAAGTATAGCTTCGGCAGCCTGTTGCGTGGCTCCTTTATGTTCTGCGCCCAGGCCCTTAGCGATGTTGATGCGGGACGCGAGGCGGCGCGCGAGCTCCAGCTTGCCGTCCGCGCCTGCGCCGCCCGCACCCGCCCCGGCTGGCATACCAGCAGCCACACCCGGCTGTGAGAATAAAGATAGCCCGTTATTTAGACCAGCACATCAACCTACCAAAATCTTTCTTCAATAAATCAAATTAAAAAATCATTTATACAAAGCAGGCTCAAAACAGCACTTTCCTAACGTCAAAATCACACGAGACAGCTCCAAAAACGCCCGTCGCCCGCCTACACCATTTCCTGTGTTTTTGCTGAGAAGAAGAAGCGGCGCAAAAAAATGCCCAGCAAATATATTTTTAACCTTATCACAAAAGTATAAGGTTAAGGTTCTATTGATAAACTGACAGATTCGGTTAGGTGGACCTGCTGCAGTCTGTACCTATAGTTTTTATGTGAAGGGGTTAAAAAATAGCCATGTATGTTTATGATGTCATTGTTGGTAACATAACAAAAAGGATAGGAATGCCTTTTGTTTTGTTTTTGAAGCGAATGTGGTAAGAATTATACTTAGAGCCAGTTCCAGAGGTACCAGATAGAGTTCTAGATAGTTATCTGAGAGTAAACGTTGTTGACTTCAAGTCAACATCAGAAACATTTCTATGGCATTATCTGGGAGATATGTAGTTGTCTAAAACTTTTCCGGTACCTCTGAAACTGGCACTAGTATCATTTTGAATATTTAGCTGTATGCACATTAAAATACATTAGATTATTTGATAGATCCGGGTAGGTTTCAAGAACTTGATTGATACAGAACGAATATTATGATTATATTTTATAGTCTAACTATTTATGGATAATCCAAAAATTTCACTATCCACATTATTATCGAGTATTTACTTTTGTTTACCAGTATTAACATTTGTTTATCTAATTAATCTTCAAAAATATTGACACATTCAAAGCTGATAAAAAGCTAATTACCAAAATAAAATACAGACAAAATATTGCAGAACTGAAAATAAATTTAAATTGGTTATTGTTTGTCAAAAATCTGAGAGATTTAAAAAACCGGCCAAGTGCAATGACTCGCACACGAAGGGTTCCGTATCAGTATCTATAAAAAACACGTTTATTGTATGAGGTATGTATACAAAAAAAGTAAGGGGGTCCTTAATACTTTTTTTTTGTATTTTTTGTTATAACGGAAATACATTGTTTGGGATAATTTCAGGTTTTTGAGATACAGCCCGCAGACAGACAGACAGCGGAGGTTTAGTATAGCGTCCCATTTTACCCTTTGGGTACGGAACCCTAAAAAGGGGGTGTATATTTACGAAATTAAACTTTTTATATTAAAAATCACAATTTTACCACTTAGTGAAATATTCAGTGACTTTAATCGATAATACAAACAGCTCACCTTGATCTCTTTAACAATCTTCTTGGCGGCAAGCATGACCTCAATCTGTTGATCCAGATCACCCTCCACGTCTTCATCGTCGGAGTCCTGGAGACCGAGGGCCGCCTTCTGGTACTTCTTCTTCTCAGTCGCCGCTTGAGCTTCCGATTCGTCAAACTTAAAACCTGAGGGTAGGAACAACAGGTCATTATATGAGAAAATTTTAGGATATGACGAGAAAATTATCTAGTCATCTGGGAGTGAGTTAATTTTAATTATTGAGTGCTACTATTATATACTATTGAGGTTGAATGACGTACATATTCGGGTAGGTTGACCATTGTTGTTCGTATCCGTCTTTCATACTTTCAGCCTGCTATCGGATTTCAGTACCGGCATCAGATCGGAAAATTGGGAAATTTTCTTACTCTTCCCTTTAGCCCTTTCTTACCCCCTACTTTATATCCTAAAAGTAAAACATGTACCATGTACACTAACCTTTCCCGCTGAACCCTCCGCCCGTATGCACCTTCTTGCCGTCCTTCTCCTGCGCGTCCTTGTACCGGTCCCAGAGCGCGCGCAGCTCGTGCGGCGGCGCGGCGCCCGCCAGCTCGAAGGCGCGCAGCACGTCGCCCGCGTAGCGCCCCTGCTCCGGCGTCAGGAACGTCCACGCGTACCCCTTGTTGCCGGCCCGGCCTGTGCGCCCGCATCTGTGGAATAAATATACAGTTTGTAAATTAAATAGCCTTGTTTTTAACTACGCGGCTCTCGCAGTTTCACCCGCGAAGTTTTTCCCGTACCCGGATAAAATAAGCCTATGTTACTCGGGGATAGTGTAGCTTTTCAACAGAAGAAGAATTTTCAAATCAGTTCAGGAGTTTCGAAGCTTTTGGGGTACAAACAAACAAAAAATATTTTTCTCTTTATTCTCATTTTTTTTCTGTAATGGTAATGAAGGATAGCTGTTACCGCAGTCATTTGTTCAAATCTGATCCATATGGTGTGGAGACTTGAAAGCTTTGGCAAATAATCATTAGCACAACAACACGCATGGCCAACACGATATGGGATATAGTTACAGAGTATGGGCAAATGCCCCCAGCTTGGGAGAAGCCTTTGTCCAGCAGTAGACGTCTTTAGGCAGTGACGACGACGACAAATAATCTCAATCTAACATGCAACCCTTCCCCTCTTCCCTCCCAAAAAAAATCAAATTAGAGTTAAAAAAAAAATTTGCCTATGCCCAGTATGCCAAAAAAAAACTCACCTATGAACATAATCCTCATAATGATTAGGGCAGTCATAATTAACGACGAGCACCAGTTGCTTGACATCCAGTCCTCTCGCAGCCACGCTGGTCGCCACCAACAGTTTCACCTTGCCCGACTTGAAGTCCACGATTGTCGAGTCCCTGTCGAATTGATCAATCCCTGTAACAGGCCACCATTAATATATTCGTCACTCGACAACTAGGATTTGTGCCGAAAATTATGAACGTACTGCTTTATGTAAAAAATATAGTAAAAAAAATATATCCACAATTTTCTATTCCGACACATTCAACGCTTTTGCATAATTTATAATGGAAAAACTTTTTGTGTTTATTTCAATTTGAACTGAACAGATTCAGAACCCGTTTTCGCAAAGAAAAACGATAAATTTTTAATGATACTTTTAAAATTATAAGAAATGGGCAGTACGCTTATAATTGACGACATAGTACATAATCAACAATCGAGGCCTCCCCACATCCGCTTTGGTCGCTGAAATCAAAATAGTCCGTTAGTAGATTTTTTTCAAAGTAAGTACCTATTCTATCATAGTTAAGTTCGGAAAGTAATTGAAACAAGTCTCTAGTAGCCAGAAGAAGTTATTTAAATTAATATAATTTTAATTTGGAGAAATCAGGACATTTGAATATATTGCAGTGTTCCTTTTCTCATGATGAAAAATTAAATTAATACAATCACGTAGACAGAGGCAACCTGTAAAAGAAAATTTAAAAGCCTGTAGAGTTCTTAGATCGAGTGTTATTTCTAAAGCCTTAATAATTTAAATATTGTTTTTTTTAAACCATTATTTTGTTGTCGATTAAATCAGATATTTATAGATTTTATTTTACTTTATCGGTTCGCAGAGAAAGTAGAATTCGCGTTAAGTAACTTGGCAACACTTTTGCAGCACCATCACGCACATGTTATTTGTATGGCCAATAGAAGCTAGAAACCCTAAAATATTCACAAATATTTAATTCGTTTTATGCCAGATATTTCTAATTAAAAATTATTATTTTATGAACCTATCAAATAAATCACCCCAATATTGCATAACAACTTTTTCGATATCTCACCTCCATGCAAGCTCATGCACGAATATGACGCCTTCATGAGGTCCTTAAGGAGGCTGTCAGCGTTCTCTTGCTTGTCCACGAAGACTATGATGCTGCCCAACTGGCTGTACAGGCCTAGGAGTTCTAACAGCTTGAAGAACTTGGCGTCTTCTTCGAGAATAGCCACGTGTTGCTCCACATCTTTGCAGACCACGCTGCGGCCGCCGACCTAGGAATTGTAATGAGGGTTTTATAGCTTATCCAGGTCAAACATTGGTATGGCAGTGCTTTCACATTAGCGGATACATCGCTCAGTTTTTCCGCGCGACGCATAGACGATCTATAGCAGCAAACAAATGTCAACTATCGGTACAAAAGAACCGCGAGACATATTTTTATGCTTGGAAGGTATCGCGCGTATACGATCACGTTTTGTGCAACAGAAATCCGCAAGTGTGAGAGCGCTATTAAGAATGTGAGTACTTTGTCAAATTATCAGTTTATGTTTTTACTTTGTTATAGTTTTACCTAGGGATTTCGCTAAGTTATGAGATTGTTCTAAGTTCCAAGTGTAAGATTGTTCGAAGTTAAATGAAGGCAATAAAATCCAATACAACTTTTATAATTATTTATAAAAGTTGTATTGGATATAATTATAATTTATATATATTATAATTATTTCGTTACCTGAACTTCAATAGGTTTCTGCAATATCCTCCGAGCGAGAGCTTCCATTTGTCGCGGGAAGGTGGCGCTGAACATCACAGTCTGTCTGTCTGGACGCACGTTGTCTATTATCTTCATAACCTGCGGATAAAAGCATAGTATTATTCATGACTGGCTTTTGTACGCGACTTCGTCTGCGTTCCGAAGGAACTGCAACTATACCAGTGTCACCAGATTAATACCTACCTCTAGTTCAGTTGTTTAATGGAGTTCACTTAAAATTTTCTGGTCCTAATAAAAAAACACAATATCTATCAAAAAAGAGTTCTTACCTGTGGCTCAAAGCCCATATCGAACATCCTGTCAGCCTCGTCCAGCACTATGTAGGTAACTCTTCGCAGGTTGGTGACACGGCCCGAGTTGGCTGCCAACATGTCTATCATACGACCTGGAGTGCAGACTATCATTTCTGCACCGCGTTTTAATTCGGCTATCTGTGATCAAATAGAACAGATCTAATAATTAGGTACCGGATTGTGTACAAATGTGCATTTTAATATGTTTGACGTGACAAAAAAGATTATAAACCAAAATTTATTCTCTCTACAATTTCATTTTTTTCTTTACAAAAATATTTTGATTGATTAGGGTGAATTGTACCATTTAACTATAACGATAACCAGCCGTATAATTGCTGCCAATTGGTTAAATCGGCGATTTGACAACAGAAAATGCAACCAACCCTTATATTAAAGATATAAGTATATCAAACTATGCACTACATTATATAATACTAGCCGTTTTCCCGCGGTTTCACTCGCATCTCGTGGGAATTACTGCCCGTACCCGGATAAAATATAGCCTATGTCACTCGTGGATAATGTAGCTTTCGAATGGTGAAAGAATTTTTAAAATCGGTCCAGTAGTTTTTGAGCCTATTCATTACAACCAAACAAACAAACTTTTCCTCTTTATAATATTAGTATAGATGAATTTAAGAATTATTTTATTACATATTGAAAAATACAATACTATGCCACATACCTGTTCAGATATCCCGGTACCACCATATACACAAACGACCCTCAATCCCAAAGACTTGGCAAACTTCTTGATATCCTTGCCGATCTGCATACAAAGTTCCCTGGTGGGTGTCATAATGAGTGCTATGGGTCCGTCCGTGTCTTCCAAAGGTGGCTGGTCCAATACGTGACGGAACATCGGCAGGATAAATGCTAGGGTCTTGCCTGATCCCGTTTTTGCTATGCCGATTAAGTCCCTGGAAGATTTGAGTTATTGAAATATGGTGATTGGAAGTTGTATTGAAATGAATCATAGGGCAAATTTATAAAGTGAACTAAGTTTTCTTAGCTAATATTCATTATTATGTTTGTTTGGTTAGTTGATCATACTAATGTCCCAATTATGTTGATTTTAGTATGTTAGACAATACATTTATCTAGGAAAGAACGAACCATACATAGAAGTTCCTTATGACGCGGACAAACATACAGGAACATAACGCAAAGGGGCAGTGTACTACCCTTTTATCGTGTTTGATACTGAAGACATTATTGCAATTTAATTTAAAGTAGTAACAAAACAAATAAATACACTTTTTATACAGACCTTCCCGACATAATGGCAGGGATAGCTTGAGCTTGTATGGGAGTTGGCTTTTCAAAGTTCAGCTTCCTCAGTATATCCATCTCTTTCTTACTGATACCACAATGTGCCCAGGACTTTATGGGCTTAGGACAACCTTTCCCTTTCACTCTGATGCCTTCTAGCTCTGTCCTGTAGGCTTCCACTTCCTCAGGCGTCATTCTTGCTAATTCACTAACCTGAAAAGAAAAAAAGACTTTATACGAATCCATATTTAGCATTGGTCTGTAATTTTTTTTTAAGTAATCAAACCAAGCAAAATGTGTGTGTTTGTGACAACTATGATTGACGACGAATTTATCAATTGTGGTATCCGTTTTTTCTATAATCCTAGTCAACATTTTAATAGACCGTATTTTTGAGAAGTGGTTAAAAACAATGTTCGCTTATTTCATATAACTCATATAACTTTAGAATTTCAAAATTAATTGCAGTTTTAAATTATAGTTGTATGAGGCTCCATGTTTTAACATACACAAAAAGATAAAATAACTGAAGACAAGATAAAATGTACCTCAGTATAAAAAGCCTTCCTATAAGGCATATAGTCCAGGCTAGCATGGTCCACTTTCGCCAAGTCCTTCCTTTGCTTCGAAGCGAGGTTCGCAGCAGCGTCCTTAATGTCCTCTGTCTCTTCTTCTGAGGAATATTCTAGACCATCCTGGTTCTGTTCTATCAGTTCACCTGGTAATAAAGAAATAGGTTTTTATATGTAGGTGCGTTTCAATTTCGAAACTTTGTATGTATGGATGAATGTTTGTTCCTCTTTCATACTACTGAACATATTTTGATGAAACTTGACTTTTCATCTATGGGAGGTAGTTCTCTCGGGAAGCAGGGTAATCCGCGGGCGGAAGCTAGTCTTGATTATATTTATTAAAGACTGGCAATGTTATGTTGAGTAAAGTTTTGACATTTCATTTCACAATACTTAAAAAAAATAATGCATAGGTAGAATGGTAGATGATGTAACTGATATGCCAAAAAGCAAAAATATTCTCTCTTTAAAACAAACAAAGGTATAGTTATCGCCAAACTTTTTGTCGTCACAGATCATTGCGCAAGTTGCTGCGCAAAACCATTTTTAGGTACCAGCAAGTCACAAAGATTCGGGAGGGGTATGTGCCACACATGCACATACTTATACTCGGAGTTTAGCAATGGGCCGCCTTTAAGTTTTGTGAAAGCTGTACAACAGACTTACCTTTGTTTTTCTGTTCAGTGACTTTCTTCTTAGCCGTGCCGGTGAGCACGACAACTGTACCACCAGTTGTTGTGGGCACGTTGATTATACCTCTAGCTTGGTCCATCTGGTTCACTTTACGTACTTCCTGCAAACAAACACATTCATACAATTAAGAGCCATTTATTATGTCAATTAAATTAGATTTAGTAACTTTCACAGTAGAATTAGGATTAACTACTTACCAATTATGACAATTTTCTTTAAACCAATAACAAAGTTAGATAACCGATTGCGATTTTTGACGTTAATCTCATATGTATAATGAAAATAAAAAAGCTACTGTCCCGAAGCAAAACCACTTATTTATGGGAACTGGCCAAAATAATCTGCTTATTTCACAAATAGACAAACACATAGATGAACATGAAATCACGAGAACATTCGACCTTATAGAGCGAAATCCTCTAAGTGTAGGTAAACAACTTAACTTTTCAGGAGGAAGAAACAGTTTTTCTCTCAAATTGCAATCTTCTTTTTTTACCAAGAATTTCATTTCTAAGATATTGTAAAAAATACTAAGATAAATATGTAGATATACTAAGAATTAACTAACCTGTTGTACTTCTTGCATGTAAGCATCGAGTGGATCTATTTCATCTTCTTCTTGTTCGACCATCTTCTCTACGACTACAGGTTTCTCTTTGGCTTCACTACCACCACCCTCTTCACCTGAACAATATTATCCATTTTTGTAGTATACAGATAACAGCAGGTCAACCTACCCGAATCTGTCAAATTTTACCAATCAAACATTAACTCTCTATTTATTGTGATAAGGTTGAAAATCTATTGCAGAAAGTTGACAGATTGGGGTACCTTATGTGCTATAATCTTGTATAGACACACATATATACCTTATGTGTGTCTATACAAGATTCATAGTATTATTTTGTATTATATAGGTATTGTGTTTGATATATACGGAACTATTATTTTCAAGTATGTAGAAACTTTTCAAACATCAAACCTATGTAGGAAGAGTGTTTTACAGATAAAAACAATCTGAAAACTCCAAATCGTCATAAAGAATGCTACTTTTACAATAAGAAGCAGCACAAAAATTACACAGCTATCTGGGTTGTGGATACCAGATAAGTTGTATTATACATATCCTCCATGTAAATTGCTCATACCAAGCTATACCTACTGGTAATTAATGCCTAAATAAATAATATGTATGTATGTATATAGTTTTGTAAATAGCTACCTTCATCACCAGAGTCATCTTCAAGCGACCACTTCTTACTGGCTGGTACCTGTATGTTGCTCACAATACTGCCTTTCTGTACTTCTTTCTTAGCCGACTCTAGCTCTTTGCGTTTACGTTCCGCGCGCCAACGCTCGATGCGATCTCGGCGCTTCTGCATTTCTGCTTCTAAACGACTTTGTTCTTCTTCCTAGAAGGTGCAAAAATTCATTAGAAATGTGAAAAAATATCCCAGTTAGATAAAAAGTGACTTGAACCATATTGAGTAATGTTATGAAACATACATGTAATCATAATGACTATTTTACAGATAATACTAAACAGAGTTATATTTAACTAGCTTCCGCCAGCGGTTTCACCCGCTTCCCGAGGGAACTACTCCCCATACTCATATAAAAAGTAGGCTATATATTATTCTGATGTATAAGCTATATCACTGCCAAGTTTCATCAAAATCCATCCAGTAGTTTTTGCGTAACATACATACACATACATCCATCCTCACAAACTTTCACATTACAATATTAGTAGGAAGGATTATAGCTCTTCATGTTAATAAGATTTCATGCCTATTGTATGTTTCTATTGTAAGCTACAAGTTACTGAGAAGCCTTATAAACACCCAAGGATTATGAGAAATCAATTTTAGAATAGTTATAAGCAACTTTTTGCCATCACGGAAGTGGCTACAGTAACCAATTTCAGGTATCAGCAGGTATCAGAGGTGAAGAAACAGGCCACATGCATGTTGTTTCACTCAACGTTTAGTCATGGATCACAATAGTGTTTTGCGAGAATATCATCTGCCTAGCCTTTTCCCAACTATTTTGGGGTCAGCTTCCAGTCTAACCGTATGCAGCTGAGAACCAGTGCTTTACATGGAGCGACTGCCTATCTGACCTCCACAACCCAGTTACCTGGGCAACCTGGCACCCCTTGGTAA
>NWSH02000556.1:4195081-4211165 GCA_002382865.2 Heliothis virescens
CGTTCTGAAACACGGAAGAACTCGTTATGACAAGATGGTCACCCATCCACGGACCGACCGCGTCAAGCATTGCTTAACCTTATGATCGATCGATCCGCGCGGCTTTGACTTAGCCACGAGCTCTTCGCTTTTGCAAGTGTTTTGCGAGAATAGTTCCTAATTAATTGTGAAAGATATCAACTGCTTAAACTTGACATTGTTATAATACTAAAGTCTGCACATATGTCCATACCCTTTACTCATCCCTGCTACCACTGATACCTTGCAGCCACTCCCTGTTATTTTGTGACAGCAAAAAGTTTGACAACTATTCTGAAATATTGAAAGTAACAATGTAACTACAAACTTTATCAACAGTTCCTGGATCATATTCCGACTCAGGCTTGGTGGTTTTCTCTTTAGACTTAGATCTTTCCTTCTCCTTGTCTGGAGTTTTCTTCCTGGATGACTTGCCGGAGCCATTCCTCTTATCATCTCTCTTATCACTAGAAAAAGGAAAAACAGTTATAGTTTACTGCCTGAATATTCAGAGTATGGGTTAGTTTTGAAGGATTAAGTGGTAAGTGAATGGTATGTTACCAGTAAAATTGTTTAATCAAAGGGTTAAGTTAACCCTAAGTTTACACTTGAGTGTGTCAAAACAGCAATAATAATATGCAGATCGGCAAACCTTTGTGTAAACTAATCAGTAAAACTGTTTTGGTTATTTACCTCTTTCTATCCCTATCCCTGTCCCGATCCCTGTCTCTCTCACGTTCCCTATCTCGATCTCGTTCCCTGCTTCGATCTCTGCTGCGTTCTCTCTTTGACTCTCTTTCCCTGCTGCGACTACGCTTCCTTTTCGTAGACTTAGAGGCCCTGTCTCTAGACCTGGACCTGGACCTCCTTCTCTTACGATCAGGCGTCGCTGACCGACTATGGGACCGCCTACGATCGCGGTCTCTATCGCGATCACGCCTGTAAACATTTGCATCAAATTAGCACACAGCACAAACATCGACATTTTAATAACACAATTTACCAAACACAACACTCACCCGCTCCTAACCATTTTTATTTCACTACTATCATTAAACACTACAAATTAAGCTCACTTCGTATTGTCATAAACGCGAAATAAATCTATTTTTTCGCATAAAATCCGTGGCACGCGTTAACGCTTGACGCGAAACTTTGACAACTAAAGAGATGTCCAATGTAATATTTTTTTTATTCTTTTACTATTCATATTAATAAAAAGTAAATAGAATGGTAAATAAATTAAAGTATATTAAATTCAGAAAAATCTGGAACAATAGAAAATAGATTGTTATATACCGAAATGTTAAAAATAGATGGTATCTACTGTAAGAAAACTCAACTAATGAAAACCGGTTTAGGCCAACACTATTTACGAGAACATTGGCAACATCGTCAGCCATAGATAATTAAAACCGTAATTCTTAAATAAGAAGCTGTCAAATTAAATAACCTAACTTTTGATGAAATACCGCTTCAAAAGATTGATTGTTTATAAGTTTTTAACAATTTCATCCGTGAATTAAATCGCTGATCAAATACTATTTCTTTCACGCTATCGTAAAGTTAACCATAGTCATGGCTGATGATGGTGAAAATGTAAGTAAATTTGCTCATTGCACTCTCGACGAGTCTTTTATTGTAATTCAAATACTTAAAATGCATACAATGTTATTATAGACGATGCTATGGGCTAAGAATACTAATTAAATTCTTGTTCATATATTTGTTGCGGTGACGACATCTATTTCATTAGGATATAAACATATACTTGCAGTCCCAATTAATTCTTCTATGAAATATTTTCAGGTGTCTGTGATGACAGTGAAGGAGCCTCTAGATCTCATACGACTCAGTTTAGATGAAAGGATATACGTAAAAATGCGCAATGAACGCGAACTCAGAGGAAAGTTACATGTAAGTTTATGTTGCTATAATGTTAACTTTTTACAATAATAACCCACCTTACACGGCCCCATATATCGCGGCTTTACTATCGGGAATTGATTGGTTATTTGGTTTTCCCATATCCACCATGTATATGGAGTCCCCAAGGCTAAGAAAAGGTAAGGAGTCTCAACTTATCAATCCAACATACTGTGATTACTGATATTCTCATTGGGCCATGCAATGAAATACTAAATGATTATTAATTCAATTTATTTCTAGGCCTATGACCAACATTTGAATATGGTACTTGGTGATGCTGAAGAAACTATAACCACAGTAGAAATTGATGAAGAAACTTATGAGGAAGTCTACAGAACAACTAAAAGAAACATTCCCATGTTATTTGTAAGGGGTGACGGTGTCATACTTGTGTCTCCTCCAGTAAGAGTTGGTGTCTAATATAAGAATAAATATAAGTTTAAATAAAAAGTACATTTCCATACATCCATTTATTTCTTATTTCTTTCCTAAAAGTCTTATTACAGCTTCATTCTTGAAAGACTTGTTCTTAGGCAATAATAATTCCTCCTCATCCATAGGTTCAATGATCTTGCCAGCCTTGGTAATCACGCTGGGACGAATCAGCTTTTTATGTGCCTTCTCGGGAATAAAAGTATTACCAAGAGGTGCTCTAATAGATGCTTCATAATCTTTTACACTTTCAAATGGGAATGGCACATCTTTCACTTTGTGTACTGCTAGTTTTGGATCTTTATACTCTTTTATTATTATATCGCCCTTGTTTTCATCACGACGCGGCATTTTAGGCGGGGCTTTTAGGATAAATCTATTTCTTTTACGTTTTTGAGGCTTTACACCTTTGCCTCCCCATGCACCCCATCCTGGTAAAGTAAGATTAATGTCCTCAGGTTTGTCTTTATTGATTTCATCTTCCTTCTCTTGTCTGAAACTTGCAACTACATCATCTTCTTCAAAAACTTCTTCTATGTTTACTCTTGGTACTACTTGATCATCATCCAATTGGTCATACTCATTTTCACCTTGTGAAATGGCACTGTTTAAATATTTCGGCTTCACTTCAATAAATCTGTTTGGATCAATGTTAGAATCTGCTGATTCTTTTACAGGTGCTTGGTCAGCATTAATTATTTTAGAAATGGGTTGATCTTTGTCATAATCAGTCTGTCCTTCAGCTGTTTTTGATGAAGTTTCTATCAACTCTTCATCAATCACAGCTTTGACTTTTTTGTTTTTGAGCTTAAGATATTCTAAATTATCTGTATCATTTTCATGGATAGGTCTTTTACTCCCTTTCTTACTAGCTCTTGAAGCATTTTCCAATCTTTCAATGTTTCTTCTCATTTCTTTCAATTTCTTTTCTACTTTCTGTGCTACACTGGTTTCATGATTTTCAAAAGCTGATAATATATCTTCTGAAGGTTTACTTTCATTTTCATTAACAGTTTCTACTTCCCAATTCGAAGTTGCAACTGGTTTCATAGTTTTTGATTTGGATTGTGCTCTTCTTTGCTTTTTAGGTAAGGTTTTGCCTGCTTTTGAGTTTATTTCCTTGATTATTTGTTGTGGTTCTGCCTTAATTGTTATGTTATTTACTGTATTTACCACCTCAGGCTTTGCTGCTGTTTGAATCTCTTCTGCATCATCATCACTGCTTTCTTCATCTAGGTTTCCTTGAGATAAGTTACTGATTCTTGCTTTTAAAACACTTAAGTCATTACTTATATCATTTTCATCCATATCATCGTCATTAGAATCACTATCGCTATCATCTTTGTTTTTATTCATTTTATTTTGTACAAATTTCTTGTAACCAAAGTCAAATTCCGCATTAACATTAGATTTGTCTGATCTCTGTAACATCCAAGGGTTCATAGGATCTTGTGCTAGAGAGATGTCAGGTGTCGCTTCATCATCAGCCTCGTCATCTGTGCTCTGAATGTCTTGAACCTTCTTTGTAAGTCCTCTACCAACAGCCAGTTGGTCAGCCAATTGTTGTCTTACCTAAAACGTGGAGCATTGTTAATAAACAATTGGATAAAACTTTAATTTTATACCCTATTTTTTTTTATATTTGAAGTAGGATTGCTTACCTCTTTATCATACTTGGCTCTAATTAATTTGTTCTTAGCCCATTTTCCAGTGCTCTTGTGCCTCAAAGTATGTCTCTCCAAAGCTCTAGCCTTTTCTATTGCTTCAAGCTTCTTCAGAGCTTCCTCTGGGTCTTTCTTTTGTAATTCTTCAAATTCTTTTAGTTCTTGTTTCAGTTTTTCTTTTTTGAGGACCCTGAAATTGAATAATTTAGAATTGTTATGGTGTTACATGAAGAAACACTGTGTGAGTTATAAACTTATTAAAGACTCAAACAACTGTTTTTTTTCCGTTTATGACAATAACACTTACCGATGATACTTCTTACTCTTTATTTTGCTCTGTCTTTTGGCTTTAGCAGCTTTGTAGGACTGCTGTGCCCTCATTTTAGCTAAATGTTGTCTATGCTCAACCATTTCTTCATAACTCATTGGGAAAACTGGTTCTTCTTCCTCTTCCTCTTCCACCATTGGTGTAGGATCTACTTCTTCAAGTTCTTTCTCTAAATCAGACTTCAACTGAAGCTTAGTCAAAAAATCTCCAGTCGGTTCAAGCTTAGTAGTGACATGTTTGATTGGAAAAGTCACAAAATCCACAGTCCTACTTCGTGCTACTACTGGATCCCATCTTCCTACCTTTTTCTTAGTTTGTTCGTAACCTGTTGCTCTTTTAATGCGCTCAGCCTGAGGCTTTTCTAACGGTTTACTCAGAACCTTTGATTCACTCTGAGTTTTCTTCAGTTTCTTACTTATCTGTACATGGTGCGCGGTATCTTCTAGTATCTTAGCTACATTATTAAGGTTTAGCTTGTTCGTTCTCTTTATTAGGTTGAATTCTGAGCTTAGGTTGGTTGGTTCATTTCTTGTCGGCTCAGTAATATGTTGTGTTTTATCCAGCTTTGATATAGCACTCACTAAGCGATCGTGTTCTGAAGCAACGTAATCAGCATCTTCAATGTCCTCCATTGCTTAAATAGACGCGATACGAACGTTTTATTTAATAAAAATGAAATATTTATTAGCAGCACAAAACTAACGTGACATAACCTACAAAACACCAGCACAACAAACGTCAGACACTTCTGTCAAATTTTGACGTTTGTTAGAGTTGTGAATTTTAGAAACGATTTCAGCGTAGAATCGACTAAATCCATTTCGGGATTTAAATTCCTCAAGAAGCTTAATAGAGGTCAGTCTAGACAATTAATTAAATTACGTAATATTACGAATTATGCAAATTTATTTACCGTAAAGAGTTAATATTACGCAATATTTTTATTAGCTACAATTTTTTTTTTTATAATGCGCAATTTAATCGATCGTCTAAGTGAGGCAGCAGCAGTGCGTGATATAGTTTTACAAAGTAGTCGCTATAATAAGCATTCACAAAGTAGTCGCTATAAGTTTTATTGACGATGGTGGCATAATAACATACTGAAGACAACTTGGACTTTAGACATTTCTCTAGGTAGAATCTCAATTGTATGTTTGATTCATGAATTGTCCAGAATGATATACTCACGGAGGACGGAAATATGAGGATATACTATACTATATAATATGTATGTACTAGTATGTAGGTACGTATACTAGCCATTTTCCCGCGGTTTCATCTGCGTCTCGGGGGAACTTCGCGAATCCAAATAAAATATACCCTATGTTACTAGGGGATTGAATAGCTAATCATAGTGAAATATTTTTTAAATTGTTTCAATAACATTGGAGTTTTAAGATATTTTTTTTAAATTGTTCGTTTGTATACATACCCACAAACGAACAAACTTAAAAAAATATCTTTGTCATTTTAGTATAGACTAGCTTCCGCCAGCGGTTTCACCCGCTTTCCCGTAGGAACTACTGCGCTCATCCGGATAAAAAGTAGCCTATAGCCTTCCTCGATAAATGGGCTATCTAACACTGAAAGAATTTTTCAAATCGGACCAGTAGTTCCTGAGATTAGCGCGTTCAAACAAACAAACNCAAAGTCAAATTCCGCATTAACATTAGATTTGTCTGATCTCTGTAACATCCAAGGGTTCATAGGATCTTGTGCTAGAGAGATGTCAGGTGTCGCTTCATCATCAGCCTCGTCATCTGTGCTCTGAATGTCTTGAACCTTCTTTGTAAGTCCTCTACCAACAGCCAGTTGGTCAGCCAATTGTTGTCTTACCTAAAACGTGGAGCATTGTTAATAAACAATTGGATAAAACTTTAATTTTATACCCTATTTTTTTTTATATTTGAAGTAGGATTGCTTACCTCTTTATCATACTTGGCTCTAATTAATTTGTTCTTAGCCCATTTTCCAGTGCTCTTGTGCCTCAAAGTATGTCTCTCCAAAGCTCTAGCCTTTTCTATTGCTTCAAGCTTCTTCAGAGCTTCCTCTGGGTCTTTCTTTTGTAATTCTTCAAATTCTTTTAGTTCTTGTTTCAGTTTTTCTTTTTTGAGGACCCTGAAATTGAATAATTTAGAATTGTTATGGTGTTACATGAAGAAACACTGTGTGAGTTATAAACTTATTAAAGACTCAAACAACTGTTTTTTTTCCGTTTATGACAATAACACTTACCGATGATACTTCTTACTCTTTATTTTGCTCTGTCTTTTGGCTTTAGCAGCTTTGTAGGACTGCTGTGCCCTCATTTTAGCTAAATGTTGTCTATGCTCAACCATTTCTTCATAACTCATTGGGAAAACTGGTTCTTCTTCCTCTTCCTCTTCCACCATTGGTGTAGGATCTACTTCTTCAAGTTCTTTCTCTAAATCAGACTTCAACTGAAGCTTAGTCAAAAAATCTCCAGTCGGTTCAAGCTTAGTAGTGACATGTTTGATTGGAAAAGTCACAAAATCCACAGTCCTACTTCGTGCTACTACTGGATCCCATCTTCCTACCTTTTTCTTAGTTTGTTCGTAACCTGTTGCTCTTTTAATGCGCTCAGCCTGAGGCTTTTCTAACGGTTTACTCAGAACCTTTGATTCACTCTGAGTTTTCTTCAGTTTCTTACTTATCTGTACATGGTGCGCGGTATCTTCTAGTATCTTAGCTACATTATTAAGGTTTAGCTTGTTCGTTCTCTTTATTAGGTTGAATTCTGAGCTTAGGTTGGTTGGTTCATTTCTTGTCGGCTCAGTAATATGTTGTGTTTTATCCAGCTTTGATATAGCACTCACTAAGCGATCGTGTTCTGAAGCAACGTAATCAGCATCTTCAATGTCCTCCATTGCTTAAATAGACGCGATACGAACGTTTTATTTAATAAAAATGAAATATTTATTAGCAGCACAAAACTAACGTGACATAACCTACAAAACACCAGCACAACAAACGTCAGACACTTCTGTCAAATTTTGACGTTTGTTAGAGTTGTGAATTTTAGAAACGATTTCAGCGTAGAATCGACTAAATCCATTTCGGGATTTAAATTCCTCAAGAAGCTTAATAGAGGTCAGTCTAGACAATTAATTAAATTACGTAATATTACGAATTATGCAAATTTATTTACCGTAAAGAGTTAATATTACGCAATATTTTTATTAGCTACAATTTTTTTTTTTATAATGCGCAATTTAATCGATCGTCTAAGTGAGGCAGCAGCAGTGCGTGATATAGTTTTACAAAGTAGTCGCTATAATAAGCATTCACAAAGTAGTCGCTATAAGTTTTATTGACGATGGTGGCATAATAACATACTGAAGACAACTTGGACTTTAGACATTTCTCTAGGTAGAATCTCAATTGTATGTTTGATTCATGAATTGTCCAGAATGATATACTCACGGAGGACGGAAATATGAGGATATACTATACTATATAATATGTATGTACTAGTATGTAGGTACGTATACTAGCCATTTTCCCGCGGTTTCATCTGCGTCTCGGGGGAACTTCGCGAATCCAAATAAAATATACCCTATGTTACTAGGGGATTGAATAGCTAATCATAGTGAAATATTTTTTAAATTGTTTCAATAACATTGGAGTTTTAAGATATTTTTTTTAAATTGTTCGTTTGTATACATACCCACAAACGAACAAACTTAAAAAAATATCTTTGTCATTTTAGTATAGACTAGCTTCCGCCAGCGGTTTCACCCGCTTTCCCGTAGGAACTACTGCGCTCATCCGGATAAAAAGTAGCCTATAGCCTTCCTCGATAAATGGGCTATCTAACACTGAAAGAATTTTTCAAATCGGACCAGTAGTTCCTGAGATTAGCGCGTTCAAACAAAGAAACTCTTCAGCTTTATAATATTAGTATAGATTTATCCTCAACGGCTGAACCGATAGAATTGCAAGAAAATTCAATTCGTTCAAATGGTTCTTTATTTTCGTCAAATGTAAAAGGCTAACAGCAATTAAAAGAATATTCAGATATCGAACAACAATTTGTAGAAAAAGACAGCGCAAAGTTAATAACTTATTATTTTTACCAGAAAGGTGTGTAACGTGTTTTTGTACAGCAGTGTTTGTGCAATTGTTTAAAAATCTATATTTATACTACTTCTCCGCTACAAGTATCATGTACTATTAGTTTGTACTTTTAGATTCTAATTTCTGGTAAAAACTATAAACTATTAACTTGTCAGGATTATTATTGCATTCTGAATAACAAGAAATTAAGCGGACTTAATTCTAAAACTTCAAGACGTTTAATTTATGACAGCATGAGATTCATCCGATGAGGGTGCTGAAGGTGGAATGTTCTCGTTATTAATTTGCTGCAGCGGCATGTGCACTTTCTTGTATTGTTGCCGATTACGATACAGTTTTGCTTCGTCTGTGCACTTTATTGTTATACTGTTTCTGTGGAAAGTAAATCAAATTGTAACTTAACCCTAAAATGGTAAAATAGAATCGGTTTTGTGCAAATACCTAGTAGGCAAATGCAAAAGAGAAAAACATCTTAATATCTGGAATAGGTTTATAAAAATTACAAGTTAAAAATAGGCAAAATACCCATTTATACCAAACCCATTGACTTACTACATTTCGTTTATCATAGTTAAAAAGTGTTAAATTTGAATGAAATAATTACCTCACCAAATTCTTTGGAACACCACATTTAATTGAGACAGTTTTTATAATGTCTTCAACTAGCTGTGGGTCTAAAATTTTCTTTGGGGGTCTATTCAAAAAGGCCGGAGACTGCTTCCCTGTCAGCGAATGCGTCGCCAGTACTCTGCAAGTAACGAACAATTATAGAGGATTCTCATTTCATGCACAAGTGCACATATTCTGCTTGTTTATTTACCTCCTCGGAAAAATCGCTTGCAATAATTGTCTCGTTGCGGAAGTATATGAGTTCCAATCGATATCATTCAGAACTCTTGAAGGGACTTTGGCGTTTCCATTGCCGATCGGTACCTGAAAAGTTACTTAGATATAGCAAAGTTTTTCAAACACCCAATTAATTGTATTACTACTTTTTATATCGAATATAGACTATTGTATCCAAGAATACTTCTATTTAAAATATAACAAAGGAAAACAATTACCAAATCAGTATCATTTGTCGTTTCAATGTTATTTGTGGTTTGTGCTGACATTCTGCGTACCCGTAAGGTATTAGGATTAACTTTCTCTTCAGGTTGTACATTCAAATTGTTAACTGTCTGATTCCCAGGGTTATCTTCTATTACTTCCTCTTCACCTACTTCATCAACAATGTTAGCAGATATCAAATGGTCTTGCTGGGCATAATCTGTATTGTTTTGATCCACCCAAGAGTCTCCATTTTGCTCGATATAAGAAACCTCATCATTATGCTCAGATTCCGACAATGATATCGAACCATTGGATATAATATTTGCTCGGGAAACAAGGCATTGAAATCTTGTGTAAAGATTCTTGAGTACAGTTTCCAAATCTTCGATTTTTGATGCTGATGGATTCACAAATATTTCCTCTGTTTGTGTACCTTGGTCGAAACATAGTCTTATATTATCCTGTGCGCTGCTACTGGGAAGTGGCGTGCTACTCACAATAGACCGCCTTCTAACTGTATTCGCATTTACTGAACTTCTCTGATGTTTTCCAGTACTTGCGTTATTACGATTATACTGGGGAGTGAATTTTGGTGTAGATTTATTGAAATTTCGGGATCGGCTGTGGTTAACCTTAACAGCATCCTGTTAACAAGTGATTTTATATGAAGTTATTGTAGTAAAAACGTAATATGACTAATTATGTCATTATGGCTAACTTAAACGAATCAGGGTTTCATTCATACACAACAGTTGATATTAAAACTTACCTCGGAATCGGTATCACTGTCGCTATTGTCATTTTGTGCGACCACCACATGTGGTAAAGGGCTACGGTTACCGGTTTGCTGCTGTGCGTTAAACTGAAATTATATAGTAAGTAATTAATATAACAGAGAGTTGAGATTCACAAATACTTTTAAAATCACTAACCGTATTACTCGAATTACTTGACGCATTAGGATATAATTATTCCATTGACGAGTCTATTTTCCCGGAACCTTTATTTCGTGCATACCTTACCTTCGAAATGCATAAGAAAACCAATTCAAACCTAAGTATAATATTAGATCAACAAACTTAACCCCTTACCGCATACGAAACCATATTTGGACGCTGAAGTTTATGATTTTTTTAAAGGCCAATGATATATCTCATCTTAAAAAAATAACTTGCATTAGATGCGGAATTTCGTCGGCAAACGAAAAATTATTAGTTTGAGCATTGCAAATATCACCTGTAATTTTTTTTGATGTTTATGTTCAGCGCGGGCGACGAGTCGGGTAGGAGGAAAAAAGTGCTACTTTGTAAATTAGAAATAAATACCAAAAAGGCGAGTAGAGGCATGAAAAAAAATATATCTAGATTCTCTTGAGTTTCTAGAATATGGGAAAAGTTAGATGTTTGCTTGATTTTGCTTCGTTTATTTTATTTTCATGTTTTTTTCAATTTGCCTTATTTGGCTTCGTATGCATTCTGGTCATAACGTATTCCGTCATATGTGGCTTGGTATGCATTTAAGATTTTTCTTAAATACTAATACTACTTACTACAAACTAAAATAAAAACGTAAATAAAAGAACATCAGTGATGTTAGGCGTCGAAGTATTCCTCCACATCACTGTCCTCCGGTAACGTGCCCAGAAGACTGGCTGCATTGCCACGTTGTGTGGCAATCTTTCACCAAAGAAAAAGCCAGCCACGTGAAGCGTCAACAAGTCTTTTATCTAAGACCTCGAAGAGGAGTCGTGTACTTTGGCCCCATGGTCCGAGCGTTTCGATCCCAAACGGCTCAAAATATAGTTTCCAACAAGGTTGCTATACTTGTGCCGCTTGGTGGTCTTTGCAGAAGTAGCAGCACCACCAACACAGCCTGCCGTGCTAGGCAGATGCGATGGCGCCAGGGTGTCGACGCACGTTGCGTCCCACACCAAGGACCTACCCATCTTCCAGGGCAACAGCGTCTTTCAGTTGTACAAGAGATTTTTTTTCACCTGGTGGACATGTCGCTTGTATATGCTTGATTGTTATGGCATCGAATCAATACCAATTCCTACATGCCTGTGTATGACTTCAAACTTGCATTTTACGAGCATATGCGAAAGACAGGGAAAGGTGTTACTAGCAAGAAACGTGGTTGGCCTTCCAGTATCATTGGAGCACCGACATCTAGCTGGAGTGGCACTCCCATCAGCTAACCATGCAGATTCTCCAGTAGCCGCAAAAAACTCACGAAAGACTCCAGCTAGAGATCAGGAAACACCTTTAGGTTCGGTGCGTTCTGGTGGAATTTACCATTATCCGATTTGGAAGAAGAACACCCGACAAATATGCCAATATTATTCATTTTTTTTCTTTCATAGCATGTGAAAAATTGAGGTTTTTTGTGTTATAACTACAAACGCAAGTGTTATAAAGAATTTCACGAAGNCGTTCTGGTGGAATTTACCATTATCCGATTTGGAAGAAGAACACCCGACAAATATGCCAATATTATTCATTTTTTTTCTTTCATAGCATGTGAAAAATTGAGGTTTTTTGTGTTATAACTACAAACGCAAGTGTTATAAAGAATTTCTCGAAGCATACATTTTTGTCTACGTGTTTTGTCCTAGGTGCATACGAAGCCATATATGACTGAACATTAGTTGGCTAGAAGCATACGAGGCCATATATGGCGTCATTTAATAACTTTTTTAATATAAGTCATTAATTTTTTTTTTCACCTTTATCTCTTTATTTAAGCATTATTAAACACATTTTCGTTAAAAAAAAATTTTTGTTTCATCGCATTCATAATTCATGCAGTAAGGGGTTAAGCAACAGACATGAATGTCACAACTTGCATTGTTCTGTAACTGCGGTTTACTTTGGAAAACACCACGTTAAAACCATAAAAATACTTACAAACGGTTGAAAAAAAAAACAATTGCTTAACTTTGCGTCTTTGTTTTCCGCTTAAAGCATTTAAATATTGGGAAATGCGTTGTCACTCCACCACCGACTAAGAAATTCCATTCTTTGTCTTTTCGGGTTTTTTGGCCCCCATTAGCCAATTTAAGCTTATTTAAGATAGGTATCTATGTGACATAATTTGAGACCCTGTACCTACTTTACAATATTATACGGTTCTCTCCTATTCCGCGATTTTCTACAAATTCGAACTTGTGGTGGGTAAGATTATCAATTAGTTACGGAAATAAAACTTACCGAATTATCTGATTTCATTTCCTTGATCGTCCGCATACAAAGTTGCAGGACATTCTTAACCTGCTGATCCTGACGTTCCAGGATCTCTTTTTGTTCTTTGACATAACGTTTGCTTTCTGTAATTACAAATTATTTAAATTAATATAATACATATTTATAGCAGATGGCATCGGTACACGTTTGAATTTGGTCGTACGATCCTAAAAGCAGAGAAGAGCTGACATCTGAATTACGGCTTTGTGCTCATATACATAAGAACGAAATTGGAATATCATGATAAAATTTACCGTTACTATACTTATGAATGGAACAGATTTCGTGGGTAAAAACTTGAAGCTTGATTATTTATTTAGCAGTTACAAAATGGATATTTAACTACAAATAAAATAAAATATTTTCAGTTACCTGATATCCGCAAAATCTTTGCTCGTCGAGGATTTTCATGTTTCACTCGCATGAAAATTGTATTTCCAGGATGCAGGTCCGTTTCATCGTAAGCCAAGGTATCGACGTTCACCACACCATATGATGGAAACATATTGCTTTCGTCCACCCATTCAACCAAGAGCCAAACCCTCGAAGCCATGGCACATAGATTTACCTTTCTTCACGATGTTTAAAATCAAACTGAACCTTGCCGGTTCTATTGCACATTTCTCAGGTAAAAAATCACGACAATACAAAGCGTAGTTTTGCCCTATCGCTCGAAGACCCTACCAAACGTGCAAGCAAAAAAATGCTAATAGAGAACTGCATTAGACAAGCGACACCCGGAATCTTGGTGCGCTTGATAACCGTTATTTTGAAAGAAGTTTAACTTGTTACACCCTCAACATGTTTGTTTTTTTCGAAATACTTAATTCAAAAATTAACCGATGTCAGCATTTTAATATGAAATACCTTCATTTTAAATAACTACGGCGTTCAAAATGGTTTTTTTCAAGTGTTATTCATAAATGCTTACTACCCTCAATCAGTATACAAATATTATTAGAAAAAATAATAGAATTACATAGCTGTATTATATATATTATTGTCTTTATTACTACTGTAAAACTAGGGGATTACAACATCGATTGTGACAGGATTACTATTCTTATCAGTAGTACACTTTCTAGAAACAAGAACAATAAGCGAGAAAAAAAAAGTTTCTAGGAAAAACGTCACAAATGTTCTTGCTGTCCATTTTTATTAAAAAATATATCTACATATATCCTCGCTAAGCAGATACAGATACGATTTTTTGTATAAAAGACAGGACCTTAATCTTAATTTTATTACATACATTTTTAATGTTTGCTATAAATAAGATAAAGCATTAGGACAAAAAATAATTTTCAATGATTTATCTGAAGCGTTTTCCAACCGATCGAAGCTTTTCCTATTCTAGCTCAGGCGTTAGGGATTGCAATCCGGTATCATTTTCAATCCGGCCGGATCCGGCCGGATTGGCGTGAATCCGGCCGGATCCGGCCGGATCCGGCCGGATTAGCACATATGCTGAAGGGTATATGTACTTCGCTCTCACTTTCGGCATGACGGGTCTTCACCGGGCACGGTTGCTTCGGGAGGTACATGCCTGTCCCCGTGGCAGCAATTGTGGGCGGCAAACTCTCGCGCCCAGCCGTGGTTCAAGCCATGGTGAGGGGCGAGAGGGAATGGGATGCCGTCGCCTCCTTCTGCGGAACAGTTATGCTAGAGAAGCAAGCGGCGGAGCGACTGCGAATTCGCGCCGCTCATCCCAGCCACCGCGGTGGATTTGGTGGACAACACGGCCGCCGGGTGTCGAGAGACGCTCCCGCGCACCGTAGGCGTGGGTCTGTGGGCGGTGAGTTTTCTGGTGGCTCATCGTCCTTCCGTCTCCTAGGAGACGACACTCCCGTGTCGGCAGCGCGCGTTAATCCACGCGCTCCTCAAATAAATAGGTCTACAAACCCCAGCGGGGCCCACTAGGGCCAGAGCCTGACGGGGCTGCGGGATTGTTCGAAAGAGTTACCGCTGCTTTGGCACACAAAGGGCTCCAGAAGGAACACGGTGGGTTTTAGTCAAAGTTTGACTGGTTCCATATTCGTCAGGTCAGGATCTGATGATGGACACCCTGAGAAATCGAGGGCAACTCATGAAAATTGCAGGCAAGCATCAAGTGAAAACTTGATATTGAGTTGATTATGGCTTAATTATTGGTTACGACTGCCACAGTGGGTATTAAAATATTATAGTTTTAGGGACTACACACACTTATTCAGCTCTATTCAGCTTTTGCCCATAGAAAACAACGATTTTGTATGAAGACGCGTACGAATTCGTTCAGCTTTCCGCGTCTATTCAGCTTTCGCGGCAAACGAGTATGAAATGAGAACTAATGTGTTTTTATCTTGCGAGTGCTTTAGATAGTTCGGCGCTGTTTTGCCACGTTCAGCGGTGTTCTGCCACGTTCAGCGCTGTTCTGCCGCGTTCGACGCTGAATGCGGCGGCACAGCGCTGCACACGTATGGCTCTCAACTCCTTGTCGACAAGTTGCCACCTGCATAGTTCCTGAATAGATTTTATTTATTATTATGTAATCATTGTGCTCTTTAAATTTAATATTATTTTGTCGAAAGTGCTCTTTAACTTTAATATTATTTTGTTTTAATTGGGGTACCAATGTCGCGTATTCTCCAACCAAATTTCTATTTACCCAAAGTGGGTCGACCCACTGTCGTTTGCGT
Source organism: Heliothis virescens (assembly GCA_002382865.2). NCBI lineage: Eukaryota > Metazoa > Arthropoda > Insecta > Lepidoptera > Noctuidae > Heliothis > Heliothis virescens. The sequence continues at coordinate 4,210,524 of NWSH02000556.1, forward strand.
TCAAGTGGCGAAACGACAAAAATATTGCACATAGAACTGTCCATGTTGAGGGCCCAATACTAATTGAGAAGCTGACCGTCTTCGCAGCATATTCAGCGCCGTACGTAGTAGATAGAAGCATTTTAGCGGAGATAACACTCTTACGCTGCTGTACGCGGCTGATAAAAGCAGAGCTGAATAAGTGTGACCAAAATCGTTCAGCGAAACGCGAATGGAGCTGAATAAGTGTGTGTAGTCCCTTAGACCCAAAAACTGAAAAGCATAAAATAAAATTCTCTACAAAAAAAAACAACTTCACAAAACACTGAAAGAAACCAAATAAAACTTTTAACATGGATCTAGAAGTCTGTGGCAAAATAAACACAGTCAATAGACCAGCAGACACCTACTTCTAGAGCCATGTGAAAAGTGTTATTTTGTCCCTTTTTCTCCCTCTATTTCTTACGAAGTCATTAATTTTTAAGTATTTCCTCATATGTAATCTGTTTCCTTTTACTTTTGACTCTCCGATAACCTTCTTTTTCTTGAGGATTTGACTTACTAATACCTCTTTCAATGTATTTTTCGCGATTTAGAGTTTTACCGGATCCGGCACCGGATCCGGTGCGTTAGTGCCGGATCCGGTAGGTCTAGAAACACGCC